>JADNRY010000118.1:0-186198 GCA_015501585.1 Rhodocollybia butyracea
GGGTCACAAACCGAGCTCTAATCCGATGTTTTTGCATATAAGTAGTATTATTTATCAATGGTGTAGATATTATTACAATTTAAAACCTAAGTCTGTGTACCATGATAACTGGTCCTCAGCCAAATGAAGTGTTTTGAGTGCTAAATGATTCAGACGCCTCTCTTCCTGACAAATTTCTTCCGGTGCATGATTCGAGATTTTCCTAGCTGATATCTCACCCAATATAACTAGACCTGTGGGGTCACCCTCACCACATTTGATCCTTGATAGCATCACATATGCAGCCGCTGTGGAGGGACAACTATCCAAATGAATGGCCGCAGCATCCAGAGACCGACTCTGTGAATTATCACTACAGCGCGTTCTATAAACCGCGCGCGAAAAAGTCATCGACATATACAACAACAATCTTTAAGCAAATATTAATCAACTTCCACTGAAAAAGTATCTATTTATCACACAGGGAAGTAAATGACATTTAAGCTTATTATTTCAAGAAATTTGTCTCCTATATCGGGCGCAAAAGGCCTTGAAATCTAATTTCTTTGTCGCGCGCGCCACTCATATTGTTTTTCGCGCGCAAAATAAAATGCCACCGCCTCCCGCTTGTGTTTTTCGCGCGAAAAACAATATGAATGGCGTGTGACAAAGAAATTGATTTTCAAAGCCTTTTATGCCCGATATAGGAGAAGAATTTCACACGCAATTGTTCAGAATAATAATTGTAAATGTCATTTACTTTACTGGAAGATAAATCTATACTTTTTCTTAGGACATTTATCAATTTTTGCTCAAAATTTGTCGGTGTATATGTCGCTGACTTTTTCGCGTGCCATTTATAGAACGCGCCGTAGTGTATGGGCTGTAAATGCAAATCCGGGAACTAAGGGTAACTGCTGTCTTGTTGCAGTGTAGATCTTTTTGCCACTGAGTTTTGTGAATTTTATGGTTGTTTTAGACAATGGAATCAGAACTCGGTGTGGATGATCTTTTTGTTGAAAATAACACAGTTCTTAATTGACCAGTAGTTTTTCAATGCGACAAGATTTTTCCGGACTGTAAAATTATGTGGTTGGGAGCTGCAGTCAGTGTTTGGTCAAATAGACATTATCCAACATGCTTTTAATAATTATCGACTTGTTATAACAAGTCCAGAGATTTTACAATTATTTATTGTTAGTAGCAATTGATATGAATGACAGCCTACAGGTGTTCTATAATTGAATGCCGATCAAAGATTCTCATGTGTGTATAGCAGAGTGGTTCTGCTGTTGCCGCGGTGTTATTCTGGCGTTGATCGGGAAGTTGCTGGTTCAATCCTGGCTGGTAATGTTTTATTATTTTTCCGTTTTATTAAAAGCTTGGTGGGCTTGGGTTAGCGTTTGGCGCCGCCATAGGCGGCTCGCGCGAAGCGCAATGTTAGGGTTAGGGGTGGAAAGGCCTGGTTCGTTAGTTTGTTGGTAAGAGCAAAAACAGCCAACAGGGTGTAAGATACTTTCTTACACCAGATCCTGTTTCGCTTTTATAGCTCATCAGGGCTGTTTCACATCGTCACAGACTTACACTGCTCGTCGATAGTACTTCTGGTACTTGACGAACTTTGCCTGTATCTTGGAACACATGTTCGAGCGTTGTTAGTGCCATTGGACAGTCCCACGCTGCCAGGGGATAACAATACTCCTTATACATTAGACGCTTAGTGAGCGTCGTCCGATGTACGGTCGCATCGGCTAACTCGTAATCCTAAATAGTAAGACCGAAGCCCGAGAAGACGGACTTAGCATCAAAGCCACTTGACATCTCGTGGGGTTAGCACAAAACGCCGAGATCCGCCGGGGACAGCTGTCGATCAAAATCTTACGTTACCTTAAGCGCGCTACCTGTTTAGCGCCCCAGGCGTCTACGAATCACTAGCCGACAGGCCGAGAGAAGAGACGCCCAAACTACGGGCCTAACTTACCGGTTAGGGTTCGGCATGTAGTGCCGGTTAGGGTTAGGTTAGGGTTACCGGGCCGTAAGGCCCAGTTAGGGTTAGGGGTTAGGGCTTAGGCTATATGAATTGACATATTAGCATGTGTTTGTCATTTATTAGATGACAGTACGTACGTTTAGGGGTTAGGGGTTAGAGTTAGGGTTCAACTTCCCTAAATAGACCTCGGTTAATACCGTCTGCGGGAGACGCAGTTATCGTAGTACTTACAAGATAGTGTGTTCAAAAGAACTTTCAATAAGTAATTAGTTTAAGATCCGGCGTACACGTCGCTGGTTTTGGTTACAAGCTACTTCCTACAAGGACAGGGAGGGTTTTAACCTCGCGCGATGCACACCCCCCTGTCACAACATTGAACTATTCGTCAGGTTTTACGCTGGTTTACTAAGTCCGCCGTCATTACGACCGTCCGGCGAAACGCCTACTAGGAAGAGGGGGGCATACAATCGTGATCAATTAATGAACACGTCCGTAGGGTGCGGTCTTTCGGCGGCGTTTCACGTTCACCTCCGTACGATCGCAGTCAGATCTAATTTAAATCACACAGTGTGATAGACGAAGTCAAGGTCTCCAGGTACGGCGCCACCAACATTGCGGGAAGGACCAGCATCATGGTCCGACATATCCGCATCCATGTCAATAGATGGTGCCTGGGAGATTTCTTTCACAGCATCTTCGTCCAGGGTTTGTATTACAATTTTCTTCCAAGAACTAGCAAGGTCAAACAGGTTAGTTGTACGTTTCCGAGAGACTAACCAACGAGCTTTGGTAAAATTGGTTTTGCGTATATCCGGCACAGTTACATCCTTCAAAGCAGTGCCTAGGTCGTCCCTCTCCACAATTAAAGTTTCGAAGTCGCCCGAGTGATCAACTAAGTCTGATGCTGCATGTTTATACGCCGGAAAAAGGCCCGTATAAGAGCCAGTTTCCGCATGTGTCCACCACGAATTCCAATAATCCGTAATACATTTCCCAAGTTCTTTCGCATTGAAATAATCCCATGCAGTGTTAAACTCGGACTTAAGAACAAGAACGGTATCTTCCGTGTCCTGTTTGTCTTTGGTTGAGAGTCGTTTCTCCCACCGTTCTTTTTTGTATTTATTCAGCCAAGAATAAACTGCTTGGGTAGGATAACCATGCTTTACATACAAGGCTGCCAGGCCTGATATGGCGTCTAAGTAGTGTGACTGGGTGCTACTAAGTGTGGCTAAACGGGACATTTCTCCTATGAAAGTTCCACGTCGAACATCGAGTGGATGAGCACTGCCCCAAGGTATTCTTTCTTGATGGGATTTCGCTTTCCGAAACGGAAGATGTTGAATTGCACCATTGTCGTCGATATATATGGTCATATCCAAGAACGTACCGTAATTATTACGACATTCCCATTCTATTACACAGCCATCGAATTGTATTGTCTTACTACAAATATCTAGTGCCTCGGCTGCAGATTGAGGCATAAACTAGGGCAAGACAATCGTCGATGTATCTACCGTAGTATAAAAATTCCGGTAGATCCATTACTCCTGCTTGGTGCTCGAACCAAAATCCGAACAAGTTAGCCAAGTCCGGACTACAGGCTACGCCCATAGCGAGTCCCTTCTTTTGACGGAAGTAATGGAAGTCTTTGTATTTAGTTACAAATAACTGTGTGACGAGATCTCTACAGCTTACGTCAAGGCATTTCATGAACAAAAGTAGTTTACTTTGGTCAGCTGTATCTAATGGCACACCATTCTGATCATTCTCGATGTTGTAAAAATGGCAAAACATTTCTATGACTACTTCGAAACATCGATCTAATGGAATGTTCGGATAATATGCTACGACATCTCCGGTAACTATGTACAGTTGTCGCATCGGATCTCGTTTGATCTTACTTAATTTAATCGCCAAGTCCTTGGACCCATGGATAATGGTAGGCGCCGATAATATAATCGGTTTAAGTTTCTTACTAATGTATTTGGCAGCGGGATTCTGTATAGCACTATGACAGGGTATTATTGGTCGACCTTTCACTGGTTCCTTATGTATCTTTGGGATACAATAGAAGGTCGGTATTTCGTGCTTATCGGAGTCTTTAGGGGTAATTCTATGTCGGAAAAACTTATCAAGTTGATCAAATACCTCCGGTTCTGCCTCCGCCGTATAGCCGGTTAGGGCTTCCATGGCGTCACATTGTTTTCTAAGTATTGCATTGCACTGGTCGAGCGTTAATCTCTCATACTGTTCAGTGTCAGTAAGTAGTGCCAATGCGCGTTCTTCGATCCACTCGCGCTTAGAGACCGCTATTCCTAGATTTTTATCGGTATTAGTAATAACATAATTGTTATTAACGATAAAATCTCGAATACGTTTAGCATCGGGAGCAAGCGCCTTAAAAGACGTCCCTGGCTTTTCATTGGCTATAACACGCATCATTTTTAATGCGTAGAGTCTGCCTACTATGATTCCGTCTTCGATATATGACGGTAACTTAGGAGGATTCCCTTTTCGAGTATGGGGAATCTCGTAGTCTGGATCGTAAGATTCGCGGCCATCAAGGCCGTCCTTAAGTGTAAAGAAGACACGCCATCTTATGCGTTCTTCGAAATCATCCCACGCTGTCTTAATGAGATTTGCATTGTGCGCAGAATGAAATTGATATTTCTGTCCTACACTAAGTCCGTATGATACATACGTCGGCAAAACTACACCGGGGGATACATGTACATCGCTACGATAGGAACTTGCCATTAATACATTAATGGGAACTTGTAGAATGATGTTACGTACCGCTTGGGGTAGGGCATCGCTAATAATTCGTCAGGATAGGATAATGGTTTCGACCAATCGAAACTTACCAAAGGTAGAGGGCAGTCATCATCTACTGCTTTCCCTTTGCCTTTCCCTTGGCTGACGAGGACGCCTTCGGAGGCCTCGGAGCTCTGCTGCCCGAAGAAGTCGCTCCACCCTGAGTGGCGCGCTTCATACGAGTGGGCGCTGGCAGAGCCGGAGTTTCCCGTTGGGTGTCTGTACGACCTGAACCCTGGGATTGCCTCCTTTCGAAGTGCCTGGTTTCCCACCCTTCTTCCCGCCCGAAGTTTTCGGAGTGGAACCTATGCGGGGGGTGAGAATAAAGTTGATCGGACGAAACATCCGACTTACCTTTGCCCTTCTTGAGGGTCTTGAGCGCTTCCTTCATCTTGGCGTTGACCGCCTTGTCCACCAGGGACTGAGTTGACGGCCCTGGCTGAGTCATGTCAGCCATTTCCACGTCCACGGACGCCTTAAGATGGATTTTCTCCTTCTTCTTGAAGTCCTCCTTGGCGGCGGCAGATTCGACTATCTGAATGACGCGGGAGGCGTAGAGTACTACGTTACGGAGAAGCTCGTCGTGTTGAGGAGCAAGTTCGGTGGGGGTTTCCCACCCAGCGAGCGCGAGCCACTTATGGTTCTGCGCATCAGTCTTCTCTTCAAAGATAGGGCGTTGCATTCGCTCCTGCAATCCTTATATGTTTTAAAGAGAATGGGCCGGAAGTCAGTTAAACAACTTCTCCGGCGATAACTTCTCCCCCAATTCCTTAATTTCATCCCGCAGCGCAATGATCCAGCGAGCGAGCATGTCCTTTCGGAACTTCTCAGTGATCTCGTTAGCCGATTTAACGTGGGCTGCACCTGCTTCAGACGCCTTGAATGTACCAGACATCTGCAAGTCAGAAATGTGACGAGGAAAAGAGGGCGGAAAAGTCCCGAGTTCTTGATGGCGTTCGTACCCGCTCAAGGTACGGCGCGCACTGCAAAGCCTATTTGCAGTAGAACGAATACCCACAAGGGGTTGGGTCATTCCCTCCCGATAAATATCGGGAATACAAGAGAGCACCTCTTCAAACTTGCTGGCGCTTGCCAGCATGTAGAAGGCACCAGAGTCGCGAGACTTAGATGCAGTGGGCTCCTCGGAGCTTGCGCTACCAATGGCAGACGCAACGGATGCAACTACGGGAGACAGGGCACGAAAAAGCGTTAGCCATCACGAAAGGAGGTAATGTGGGGCTTAGGGGTAACTGGTTGTCGTTGTAAAAGGTTAGGGGTGGTCCTGACAAAAACGACGAGTGAGCGAAGCGAACGAGGCGTTTTTGGAAGGGCCAAGTTCGTTAGTTTGTTGGGTAAGAGCGAAAACAGCCAACAGGGTGTAAGATACTTTCTTACACCAAATCCTGTTTCGCTTTTATAGCTCATCAGGGCTGTTTCACATCGTCACAGACTTACACTGCTCGTCGATAGTACTTCTGGTACTTGACGAACTTTGCCTGTATCTTGGAACACATGTTCGAGCGTTGTTAGTGCCATTGGTCAGTTCCACGCTGCCAGGGGATAACAATACTCCTTATACATTAGACGCTTAGTGAGCGTCGTCCGATGTACGGTCGCATCGGCTAACTCGTAATCCTAAATAGTAAGACCGAAGCCCGAGAAGACGGACTTAGCATCAAAGCCACTTGACATCTCGTGGGGTTAGCACAAAACGCCGAGATCCGCCGGGGACAGCTGTCGATCAAAATCTTACGTTACCTTAAGCGCGCTACCTGTTTAGCGCCCCGGGCGTCTACGGGTCACTAGCCGACAGGCCGAGAGAAGAGACGCCCAAACTACGGGCCTAACTTACCGGTTAGGGTTCGGCATGTAGTGCCGGTTAGGGTTAGGTTGGATTACCGGGCCGTAAGGCCCAGTTAGGGTTCAACTTCCCATGTGCGTATAGCAGAGTGGTTCTGCTGCTGCCGCGGTGTTATTCTGGCATTGATCGGGAAGTTGCTGGTTCAATCCTGGCTGGTAATGTTTTATTATTTTTCTGTTTTATTAAAAGCTTGGTGGGCTTGGGTTAGCGTTTGGCGCCGCCATAGGCGGCTCGCGCGATGTTAGGGCTAGGGGTTAGGGGTTAGGGTTAGGCTCGCGCAAAGCGCAAAATTTAGCGGTTAGGGGTTAGGTATATTCTGCTAGCGTAAACAAGGCAGGCCCGAAGTTTACGCACCTGCGGGATTACAATAGAATTATTATTATGCCGTCTTGTTATAACAATAAATAATCATACAATGTAGTTATTTCCCCAACTCTGACCGAAGGGAAGAGAGGGTCTTGTGAACCTGGTTTCTTATCTGATTTTTCTGGTGCCTGCAAATGATGAAACTCTTTCACACGCTGATTGCGTGACGAGATTTGGGATAACATTTGTCATGAGTACTAGCTTTCTTTAAGTACCTTTTAACAACCATCATCATATCTACTTCGCAGCTAAGCGCGTGAGCCTGTGATCTGCTGACTGGTCGCATTGAATTCCACTTGATTGTGCAGCAGGTGCGCACGCCTGGAATCTTGAACCAGTCTGTGTCATTGAACCTTTGCACAACGAGGTTACTTCCTCTGTTGTTCCTTCGCCAATGAGGGTACACAACCCACTCCACTGGTCAGGCCATCCAGTGAGTAAACCGCCAAGACAAGTAGACAGGCCAGCACCACATTTGACCAGGCAGCATGGCCCGATGAATTCCAAGTGTTGGTTCTGTGCTGTGTAAACTTCAAAAGACATGCAGCACCCAGCAGTGTTGCAATATCATCTTTTTTCCTTCCCAGAGGCCACTACACAATCTCTGAATTGAAAAGTAACAATCAACACTTGCAAAACATAATAATAATAACCTTGATCAAATAAAACAGAACGCGGGTTCATTTTCAATTTACGTTATGATCCAATGAGATATAATAAGCTTCAAAGCATTCTGAAAGTCTCCAGAGCCTGTGTTCTGTACAAGTTGCTTCTGCAAGTTGAAGGCAATGATAATTTGGTCACAATTCACTTTCTTCCAAGACAGTTGCACAAAAAACAAGCTACACAGTTCAACGGTGTAAGACCAACTTGTGCACATCTTCCTCAACTGTTACATAGCATTTCAAAGTGCAAAATAAACCAGTTAGTGAACAAACAGTGAACTTTGAGTTGAGTTGGATTAGGCGCCAATACATTATCAAGCGGATATTCTCCACTATCGGTGCTGGGCATCCCATTCTACTCAGAGTTGGGACATGCCGTGCAACGCGCAGCATTACCGATATAATAACAAGTAGATAATTATTATATCTGTGTCCTGAGCTCCTATTTAAATAGAGGGGTGCTCCGAGGGCTTGTAAGCTGATATTCATCCCCAGAGAGAATCAGGTTCAATGAGGCAAATGCTTCATCTGCTGAACCTCGTGCAAGGTTATAGCCCTTTTCAAAATTGTGAGGAAAATGACAAAATTTTTTCATGGGCCCTTATTACTACTTGCTGAAGTTTGTTCTGAGCTTTCGCCTTTCACTGAGTTCAATTCTTGCTCAATCTTTCTCAAAGTTAGCAAGTATCTTTTTTACATATATACAAGTAATACATGAATTTTTGACAACTTTTGGAGAACCCATCTTTCACATATGTGTTTGAAGGGGCATCGTTTGTCCCAAAGCTTCCTCCAAACGAGTCAAAATATGCAGAGAATACATGCACTGTACACCAGGTAGCTATCCCAATTGTCCCATGTTTGATGTCGTGGACCATTGTACATGAAAGCGTGAAGAGCTGATTTCAGTTAACTGCGAATTGGTGCTGACAGCAGCTGTTGAGAGTTATCACAACTTGCAGTTCTGAATGGCATAGATGCGGTGTCGTTGGCAGGCCCAGAGCAAAGAAAATGATGGAAAAAAAGGCTAAAGATGAACTAGGAGCTTGGGAGATACTGTAAACACGTAAAAAAAGTCCTCTTGTGGTTTGTCTGTGCAAGGTTGGTAGGCTCGAAGAGATTGTTGTGGTACAAAAGAAGGCAAAACATGTGGGAAATAAATAGGCACCCACAAAAAAAAACTTTGTGTTTTCTGCAGAATTATGAAAAAGTGCAATAAGATTTTGAGAAAGTTTTTCAAAATCCTTGCAGCCCAGAAAGAAGAACTCATCAATGATAAGAGTGCGTGTGGGTTCAAAGTGGGTAGTGAGTGATTTAAGAGCATTGGAATTGTTCTTTGTGAGAGCATTCCTCTTCACACGTAGGAAGCTTCAGAATGAATAGTAGAACCATGGATGTTACTTGCTGCAACACCAGTTGGAGCAGTGAATGTAAGTTCCATAGAGCAACCAATTTCCATATAAAATGCACATAGCGCATCATACAGGTGTGACTTGCCACTTTCGCCTGGTCCCCCCACAATGAAATGAAAGGGCTCCTGTTGCGGATTTTGGAGCCTTTGCATACGGTCATTGACTAAAAGTAGAAAAGCAAGTTTTTGGCGTTGATTGAGAGTGAATGATTCAGCAATTGCCAAGGCAATCTGTTTCCAGTTGTCAATTTGGTCCAAATACTATCGTCACCTTGGTTTGCATGTGCAATCATCGAGCACAAATGTTCCTTTTCTTTAGTGAAGGTGGTTAGACGAGGTTCAGCAGGAGTGTAACAGGGCACATGTTTCTGTTTCTGAGCGGTAGATTGAATGTTGGATTCTTCTGCAAGGAAAATGGTGAGTGTATAACAGGTAAGGGCTTGGTTAGCATGCTTATGGACTCGAGTTTTCAGAACTGCAGCTCATTCTGCTGCCAGAAATTCAGTAGCACTCTGGGCAGTCTCTCAATCCATGTCATCAGCCTCAGATGCACAGCCAAAATAATTTGAATTTCCAGATGAAATCTGGGAGGGAGGAGAATAGAACCCAGTGCTCTCAGCTAAAGCAATAACTGCAGCAGTAGTTGATTGGGTCCGCACACCACACCATTCCTGGAACCCATCAAGATCTTTAGATTCAGAGAGAGAGTCATTGAAATCAACAGGTGAAGATTGACCAAGCTGCCAGTCGATATCATTATCAAGCTCATCATCAAGAGACAAAGAGTCGCCAAAGTCATTTTGAGCCTGAAACTCTGAACGCTGCATGCAATGTTTTACAGAAAAGTCATCTGCAGCCAGTCTACACTCCCATTGTTTTTGCATATGATCAATGACTTGAAGTTTTGAGGAGGGTAGGGATTTGATTAACATTGACAGTGCATCTGACCAGGAAGTGGAATTTGGCTTCAAGATTCCATTTTCTGGAGATCGTGACCAGGGACAAAAAAGAGCTAACATGACAATTGCATACTTTTCTGCCTGGCCTTCCAGGTTGCGTCTTGGAATTGCATAGCCAGATAGTACAGGAATATGGCGTACATGCCTGCAGCGAAGGATATGTGTCTCAATCTGTGGATGGCCAGGATAGAATGTGAACTCTTGAAAATTTTGTTCTGAATCTAAGGTGCTTATTAATATAGAATAACAGAAACTATTCAAGGAGCATTTACTGTCACCTTCACAGTCAGAGTCTTGTTCACTGCCACTCCAATTCATGGAAGCCAATTGTTTTGATTTCCGTCATATTTTTTCATATTCACCAAATTGATCCCACATACAGGTATTCTCCAAGTGAAGTGGCCAATAAAGAATATCAAATACCAGAGAGTGTATTATGGGGGCCTCTGTACTGTCTTTCAAAGTGACAAGATCATCTGGATGAAGAACATCACAATTGGAAGAATCATCACTGAGAATTAATGAGTTCAGCCATTAAACACTGAGGGAAAAATAAATTCGTACATGGCATCAATATTATCTCCATCTTCTTGGCTTGGACCTAGAGTGGAAAACAGACTAGATGGAGGATGAAGGGGGAAATGAGTTGGTGAAAGCCATCTGAGCAACTTTGACCAGTAATACACAGTGAATTGAGCATCAGTAATGTGATTACCAATTCCAAGCAAAGAGCAAGCGACTTGTTGCCCAGACAGTTCCTGACAGCCATTAATTTGATTGAGAGTTTTTAGAAGAAGTTTTCAACAATGCTCCTGCACTGAATCTATTGGCAAATCTTCTTCCAGTTTCCGTAAAGAAGCAGTAGCAGCAGCTAAAGCACTCATAATGACCGCAGAGTCAAGAGAGGCTTTTGCAGTGTAGTTGCTCATGTAGATACTCAGTGCCATCCCAAAAGCACCTGAGCCTACAAATTTTCCATCTGTATTGCATTGCATAGAACCGCTGACAAGGGCATTATATGCAACTACCTTACCATCTGTCCTCTGAAAATGGATTTTACCATCATCATCCATGAAGGTTTCTGGAGCCAAATCGATGGGATAATCAAAACAGCAGAGTTTATTTCGTTCATTGAGAGTGAGCAAAGACATGGAGCAAGAAATTTTCTTGAAACAGGTGTTGCTGTGAGAATGGGATTGACCAGAAGCATCAAGTACTTCACGGAGAAACTGTGACCAGATTTCTTCAAAGTTATCAGAGTCAGGATGTGGAGGGCGGTTAAGAATGCAATTTCTGTTCTGTAGTGAATCTGCAGGATATGTATTGGGAGGAAGTTCTCGTAGGAATATGCTGTCAAGCCAAGAAAACAAACGGTTTTGGAAAATTCCATCATTTGTAACTTTGTCCTGTATCTGGCGAGGTGATAAGGCACCTTCTAGCCAAATAAGAATATGTAAATGAAGTGAGCCATGATTCTGAGCTTCTATAACCCCATAGTAATGCTTGACACGGCCAAAGACACCACGTTTGAGATCTCTTCACTGCCAGTACCTCAGTATATTACCTCTGAAAAAGGGATAGAAGTATAATATATTTTTCCCCTGAATTTTAACAAATTTTTCCAATGAAAAAGAGTGAATATTGCCCCGGAAATAGGCATGGGAAAATAAGTACTTTTTCGGCGGCTATTTCGCCCGAAATAGGGCGCTAAATATACCATCAATTTTGGCCAATTTATTAGTAATTTTTCGGTATATTTTTCCTCTGTAATCTCTTTGATATTTCCTCAGAAATATGAATGGCAATAGAAAATCTATTTCAATTGTAATATGTTAACTATTTTGGCCGCGAAAAGCAATGGGCATTGAATCCCCCTTTGTCCGGCCCGGGCGGCCCGCCGCTCAATGCCCGTTTCTTTTCGCAGCCGAAATAGTTAACATATTTCCATTGAAATAGATTTTCTTTGTCTAAAGAAATATGAAAGAAATTGATGCCGATAAATTACTAATAAATCAGATGAAATTGATGGCATATTTAGCGCCCTATTTCTGGCGAAATAGCCGCCGAAAAAGTACTTATTTTCCCATGCCTATCCAGGGCAATATTCACTCTTTTTCAGCGGAAAAATTTGTTAAAATTACTATACTTCTATCCCTTTTTTGGAGGTAATATACTGATGTACTGGCAGTGCTTTCAAATCCCAAGAGAACATCAGTGAATTGATCAACCGTGAGCTTAAAAAACTCTGCTCCTGCTACTAGATTAGCTGCAAGAGCTTGAGCCTGATCAAATGGCGTATACGTAGAATCTGGATTACTAAACAGAGCATCAAGATCAATATCTTTCCTTGCGAAGAATGACAGAAGGGGGTTGTAAGTGTCAGCAGGATTAAGGGTTAAAAAAATGGAAGGTGTTCCACTGTCTCTTGATAATGCACACAGCTCTTTGCGCATAACCGTAACTTCTGCAGTTGAGCCCTCAATGTGGTCACTGACATAATCCACATATTTAAGAAGTTCCAGGATATTCTCTTCTGCCTGATTCACTGGCACATATTTTGAGTAGTCTTTATGCACTTTTTTATTGGAGAGAGTATTCAAGAGTATGTTGAGTGTGTCATCATTGATGTTGTTGTTAGCCAACATAGCCTTTCCCCACCATGCCCAACTGACTGCAAGACGTGACTGGTAAGAGGAATGACGAAGCATCTGGATGATATTGTGCATCACAAAGATAAATCAGAGGTGTTCCTGAAAGCAACAGTCACTAAGCTGAAGGTAACACTGAACATGGGTCTTGAGATGAATATGTTTGAAACCTCCAAGCAGTCAAATTGGATCCTCAAACATTCCAACCCCATATGGAAATAATGCTGGCCAAAGTAACCCATATGTATCAGGATTGTGTCAAGTGTTTAGTGTCTCATCAGAAGTTGAAGTTTTTGCAAAAATCCCCTCCAGCCTTGAGATAGCAAAGAGCATTGAGTTTTCGCACAGTTAGCAAAACTTTGTTATCGTCAACGTCAAAAGAACCTTCAAGGAATCTAATAAGTAATGACAAGCAAAGTGATGTTTGCAAGCCCACCTGTCGCAGAGATAGGGATCTGCGCCTGCGTTTCTGCATGCTCGACAGCAAACATAGCCTCTGTGCTGTCAATACCATGGCCAGTGTATGTTGCATTCTGACCCTGTATAGTCCCTAGGGTTTTAAAGTGCGGTGCGGTTCGGTTTTGTCAGCCATTTTGGGCAAACCGATAACTGCACCGGTGGTATATTTTTTAAATTTCAGCAAACCTTGCACTGAACTGATAAGAACCGCCTCACCAGTGCCGGTTCAGTGCAGTTATGCGGTTTTGAACCGGTTTGGCAATAACCCGGTGCAAACTGGTGCAGAACCGGTGAAAACGGCGGTTATACCAGTTTCAAAACATCATATACCCTGTAGTGTTGCCTAATAAGATAATCTCTACTTATGAACAGTGTATAAAGGTATTCTTACATTAGTATAAAGTAAATTTGATGCGGTCATCAAGATTTTGATTGTATACAGCTCACAGGCGCCAAAACACATTTGATTTGGGCGCCTGTGAGCTGTATACAATTAAAAATTTGATTACCAGATCACATGTACTTTACAATACATAAAGTCAGGCTTGAAAAACACAGTTAATAAATTATTTTCATTATGTAAATTGCACCGGTTGACCACCGGTTACCACCGGTTTTGATCAGTTATGCAAATTCTTCAATTTCCAAGAACCGCAAACCGCACCGGATGCAAACCACTGCACCAGTGCAACCTTTATTTACCCTCACCGTGGTTCAGTGAAGTGCGGTTGTCGGTTATCCAACGGTTTGTGCACCGCACTTTAAAACCCTAATAGTCCCATTGACTGTTTGCTGTTGAATAGGGAAAGGAGCACAACCACCTTCTGTATCTTCATCAGGATAATGGGCCAAAGTGTCGTAATCAATTACAATATCATGATAGAGTCGGTTATGCTCTTTTAGCCTTTTTGGAGCAGCAAGAATGCGTGAACGCCTAACAAGGAATGGAGTGCATTTGAAAACTTCCAGAGTGGTGGCTTGATCATTAGCAACAAACATCACAATGATCTCATCATAGAGGGAGGATATTGGACAAAGAAGAGTTGCTGCGAGATTGGTGATTTCATGAGGATGTATACAAACATTTCCTGAGGCTGCCTGCTGTGCCTTTGCACCAGATGAGTTGGCTGCATTGAGCTTCACCCAGCATTTAGTGGTATGAGCATGAGCAATCACAAGCTCTTTGGCATAGGATAGGCAGGACAGCTCCTTTGGGACGTCACCGATCCAACATCCATTAGCATAACTGGTCAGAGGCACACTGTTAAACTTTCCATGAGTGATGCACTGCCGACATGAGCGGCATGCTTGGTAGCAGCCATCGTAAAGTAGGTGAGACTGAATAGGAACTGGCTCTTTCAGTGCTGGATGGTGAACCAGCAAACGCAGGCGCACCGTTGCTGATTCCAGGAGAGAAATATCCAAATCAGAAGGAGACCAATACTTCATTTTAGCAGCAGCTTTGTTATGATTACAGAAAGAACAAGGTAATCATCATAAAGCATCAGCTGTTGTGAGACAAAGATGTTCTCTCAATATCTGTAGATGTGTTCAGCATTCAGTCAATTCAACCAATCAAAACAAATCACCTGTTTTGTTTCTTCTGGGGTTACAATTTGAGGCCAGTTTACCTTGCAATAAAGTTTATCATCCAAGTCACGCTGGTGCTGAGCTGCTTTTGAAGCAGCTCTGTGCTCCTGGCGAGATTGCATTTGAATGGGTCAGTTGATAGGCAGTGTGGGATCCATTGACGGTAAAACATCAGCAGCCATGGCATCCTGGGTAAATACAAGACATGTACAGGTGCAAGAATGGCTGGAAAGACTTTTCAATAGCAAAGCGTGATCTGTAACAGCAATATGGTGATCAACGGCGATGGAGCGCAAATCATTGAATGAGCATTTGTAGAGGGAAGTATGAAGGAGGTACTGTAGTGTCTGCAATTTCTGTTCATTGGAAAGATCCAACACATACGCAGGAAGAGATAGGGTAACATCTACCCAAATATGTAAGCAGAGTGAAAAAGATCTTAACTTGAGAGTGTACCAGAGTCAGCAATATCAAACTGCATTCGCATTTGTTTGAATCCCCTATGTTTGCCATTGGGATGAGAGACAGCTGAATGCTTATGAGACACTTCATCACCCTCAGCATGTAAACAGTCTTGAACAAACTTTGAGCAATCAGAGATTCCCCACTGAACACAGGCATCTTTAAAATCAGAGCCAAAGATGACATCTACACCACCGGAGTAGGAAGTGATTGAGAAGTTGAATGCTGTGCTAGAAGCAGTGTGTGATAGAGAAGAAACTGAGGTAGGAGCAGAAAAGCTCAGGCTAGCTACACAGGCGGGAGAGAGTAAAGCAAAAAAAGAAGCCAAGACGACAGATGTGATCATTCTGCAGTCGTAAGATGCTGCATGCACTTGAACACCAGAAATCTGTAAGAGCCCTGACTCTTAATGCCTCAGACCATGAGCAAGATCTTGTTCTATTAGAGAAATAGACCGAAACGAGTATGTGGTACGAGGATAAGAGTAGACTAATTATGTAATATCGGCGCTAACGGCAATGAACGTGCCGTAGGCGTTACAAAATCGTAATAGGCATTCACAGTGAGGATGGTAACAGCAAAAAAGTGGAAAAATGAATCATATTTCAATTGAGCATGGATACAAAAATTTTACTTCCTTCCCTAGAGCAAGACATTTTGAGCTGACCTCAAGGCCAGAGACAAAGGTCTGCTGGCAAGGGGTATGATGCAGTGACTATTGAGGTATCTACATGCCTTGCCCGCCACACAGTTTGTGAGCAAACGACAAGATCAAATGAAAGAAGGCAGATCTGCCCCCACAGGATGAAAAATCGGACTGTTTGATCTGTGCAAGTGTAAGTTGAAACCAGAATGTTCAATCGAAAAGAAAAACATACGAAATTGCAGTATCTAGAGCAGCAAACACGGATACAAATTCTAAGCAACAAAAAATCACAGTGCCTGGCACTCAAATACACAATCTACTCTCCAGGGGTTGGACCTGTGCTATTACACACCCAGTAAAGAGGTATCCGCCAGCAAACAAGATAGTAGACAGGCATTGAGTGTCAAACAAAGCAATATTGACAAAGGAATATGAAACGAACTTCAGTGAAGTACAGTTTCCGTTGCATTTTTGGCGTCGGATTAAGCCCAATGAACCATAGTCGGGAGAAGCTCGTACCACTTTGAGGTAGGTAGTCAGGAGAAACCCGGACCACTTTGACTATGCAACCAGCTTCATAGGTAAAATCTATGGCCAGCCCACTTACAATAACTTAGAATGAATATGAAGAGTTGAACAACGACGCGCAGGGACATCCAATTTGATACAGAACTGGGTTAGTTGATGGTTCCGTTAACGACCAAGCTATTGTCATCAGGAAGAAGGTCAAGTGAGAAGTGGATTGTTGTGGAGAATGAACGTGAACAGTAGTATGCAGCCTAGAAATGCGCTGCGCATGGGCAGAAAGATATTTAGTGGAAAAACAGTGGCAGTCGTCAGTTGCTGGTAAATTTCGGTGGAGGAACACGCTGTCGTTGAAGAACGTGTTGTCGAGAAAAAGAGGCGCGTGGAAAGCGGACCATTTTAATTACATTATATGATTCATCAGTTTGGACAAACGAGTAGGTGTAGACACAAACACTTCGCTTACATTTACAAGTTAGCGGTTTGGGAAAATACTATTCAGCTACTACAACCGAATTACAGTACAAACCAAGGCTGTATACAGTCATTCATGGCTCCTTTAGACACCTCGGTCCTTTATACAAAGTACCCGGAAGGCCCCATTTTGTCAAATTTTGCCCTTGGACTTTTTGTAATAACCAATGATTATCTTCTACAAACCACTATGAGTTTCTCCGACACTGATAAATGCTGTGGCTCCTTCATAATTACACTGTTAATGTGTATAAAGGTACAAATATGCATGTAACCGGCTTTAACCCCCTCGACGGGGGTCAAAAATGGAACTCTTATATGTAGTTATCCTATATGCATACACTAAACCCAAAAGAAAGGTTCCTAGTATCAAAGGTACCCTAAAACAAGACAGGAGAGCACACAGGAAGTTCAGGTCACATCGCAGTAACATATTTTCAATAGTGCCGTAACTTTTTCAATTGAAAGATATAACATATTAGGCAATTGTAACGTTGTCTAATGGACTGAATATTGCATGATAACAACTTTTGCAACTGATAATCCTCTGGCAATGGAAGACTGCACTTTCTGAACTCATGGAAGTGGGTAATTATTATGTATTCATCTGATAGATTATGCCTGCACAGTCAGAATTTTATTTAACAAAGATTTGAGCTATCTTAAGGTCAAACAAAATTTGGTTGTATAAAGGAGCCATGAATGACTGTACTTAATCTGTGAAAAAATTGCCCGCTGAGCCTATCACACTCTTGATTCCTCTCGCGCGGGATATATACACCTATTCAACATCAATATCAGTCCATAGCTCTTGGCGAAAGACAAACCAAAAACGTGGCTAGAAATATACCTTGGTATGAAAATATGATTGTGAAATTGATAGAGTGAACCTATACTCTTATGCGCGTTGGTGAATAAAGCATAGGGGGCAGAATGAAAATGAAAGATGGCCTTTCAGATGATTTCATGGCTTTGACCTTCCTAATATGGTAGGTTACATAAGCGCTCGGTCGGTGTCCATGGGGTTGGCTTTAAAAAAATCGACCCGATATCACGGGTTCCAAACCCGGCCCACCCTTGACCTGGCTGTTTCTGAATGGGATCACACCGGTTAACCTACCTACCTACTCCCACACAGTCCATATTTATTTTCACATCCAACCTAATTTTATTGCCTTGACTTGGCCTTTGCTTGGCCTTGACAGTCCTTGTAATAATGTACTTACAGTAGTCTTTGTACTTTGCCAGTCATAATTAATTTTTACAATCATTGACTAAGTATAGCCAGTTGCCTAACCATAATTGAGGGCAGTGCCAGTCATAATTAATCTTACGTTGGTGTTAAAATCTGCATACCACGTGATCAGCAGCAGAGTTGCTATTGTTTCAATTTGGCACAAGACTTGGCACTGGGAGCCTCCCAGAACACAGGGAGCTAAGTATATGCTACTAGTTACGAGCTAGTACGGAAAATCAGGTGATACTTGATGGCAAATATAATACATTTAGTGCACACCTAAGGCTGCTAAAGGGAAGGTTTCTGATCCAATTCTGATCATGATTGTACTGCAGGTTTGTCCCGATGAGTAGTTTTAATATTTGTCATTGTCACTTGGTACAGTAGTACTCAAACGTTTGAATAGAATTACTTATCGTAAGTCTGATACCCAACAATGCTGTTTTGGGGGAAATTTTGGATTCGTAGAGGCTCGCAGCGCAATGAACCATATCACTGAACCCGAGCGGGATGATACCCGCATATCGTTCGTAATTCCCGTCCCATTTTTCTCAGTTGTCAGTTAATGCATGAGGGGATTACATATTGCTTAAACTGCACTTCACCGAAGTGGCTTTTCAGGATCACAACGGTTACGGCTTTCAACAAGAACATACGGATGTGATTTCCCGGAACGTACCTTCCCTGGAACCGAACCCAGAATAAATCACGTCTATAGCCGAATTTCCTACAGTTACTTAGAAAAAGGTACTTAGTCATACACTATCCTTCGGAACTTATTGTGTAATGGCTATAGCCAGTCCTCCAGGAATAGCTTACCGCACTCGTACTGCCTAAGCTTATCGAAGTGTAAGCTTGAACATAGATGGTGGAGCCTCTTGGCTGATTGGTCAGGGAGGACAGTGATTACATCCGAATACTTCTTTTCAGAACGCGCTTCATACTCATCCCGATAATCTCCCTTAAAGTGCAAAGTTTCTCTCAACCTCAAACGTAAGCGTGATCGAGACAGGGCAATACTTTACCAATTCTCTGAAGACTTCCCCTTCGGGAAAAGCTCTTTAGCTTGGAGTGATGGTCACTTACTAGCCAGACCATGTAACGACATCGGGTAAGCTGAGAGTAACTATCTCTATTTAACTGATATTGTGGTATATATATCCGTATGGTGGCCAGTTGCACAACAAGTCTGCATAGGGTCCTCAGACTATAAAAATTCAGCAACTCTCTATCATATGCCAATAAAAAAACGTAAGTGTATGCTTGCTCATTTGTAGTCAACACTCTCACTTCAAGTTTTGCGCCATGGCGTCCCCCATCATTGAATATACCCAACAGCCGAGATGTTGCGCCGAGATCGTCGCTCATGGACCGATGAAGAAGACCGACTTCTTCAAGATGCAGTACAATGGGGTGAGAGGCTAAGTTTTCAAAACATGACTGCAAATAAACACATTTTCGCTACATGACAGAGGACCCAGACTCACCACATCCATCGAAATGGCATGAAATTGCACAGCATGTACCCAGGAGAACAAACAAAGTAACTACTCTACTATAATGCCAGGGAGCTCTCATTATAAACATCTTCTGGCCGCAGGACTGTCGTAAAAGGTGGTTTGCTAAAATGGCAAATCATACGGAGAAGGGCGGATGGGCTCTAGAAGAAGATGAAAAGCTTGTGCAAGCTATCGAGAAGTACGGAGCAAGGTAGGCGACTTTCCTGAATATTTATTAAAATATACATAGTAGAACTTACACTATCCTTGTAGATGGCCGCTTGTGTCCACACATGTCCAGACCAGAAATAGCGGCCGTAAGAAATAATGGTGGTTCTTTTGGTGCGATAAACTCACTAGTGCCCAATTCGTAGAATGTGCCAAACGGTGGACAGAGACGCTGAACCCCCTGATTGATCGCACACAATGGTCCACGGAAGCGGTAGGAATTTTATGCATAAAATTCATGCTTTGCATGCCGTTGATTGTAATCCGCAGGACTCGTTGCTCATCAAAGCGGTAGAAGAGCATGGTAAACAGTGGACAAAGATAGCACGCATATACTTTCCCGGTCGGACCGGTCTCGCTGCGAAAAATCGGTAAGATTGATCCTGATTTTAACCCGAACACACGCATTCTCATTATCCTTCAATTATGTAGATTTAACGGTATCACTCGCCGGTCGGAGGCCGGTAGTGCATCCCGAAAGAAATCAAGCAAATTTCCAGACCAGCTGGAGAGCCCTTCAACCATCTCAAACTTGCCGTGTCTCTCACCCATCACTTACAGTTCTTTAGTCCCGGATACACAGCCAACTTCAGCAAGACCTAGCTCGAAGCTGAATTTAGAACCCTCCCGAGCATCGAAGACACCTCACATTCAGAATACTTCTTCCACCAAGCTTACGACAGGGGCTTGCGCCGAAAATTCCAGCTCAGAGTCGACATCATTCACTTACGAGAACCTATGCAATGCGATGCTGTCCCCAACAGAGCACAGTGTCGCCAATGGCACCATCGCTGATGATTGCGCACTGCAATCAATGCCTTGGACATGGCAGGATTGTTTGTCAGTCCTGCCTTGGGACAACATACTAGATATAGAAATACAGAAGGCATTGAACAAGCCTTCGGATCCTGAATTATTCCCGTCTTACTCACCTATAGAGCATGCGTTAGGAATATGCGCAGATGCATCTCTTACCTCTCCCTCGTACGACTCCGTTCTTATTCCATCTCACCTTTCCCATTCAGAACCAGGATTGAATCCCGCCATTCTAACACCAACGTCTGGGAGAACCCTGTCTCCTGGGGAGGTGTATGTTACCCATCCCATCAATGTATACTCTGGTATCCCGCCACTCCTAGAACTCCCAACACAGAGCCTTTAATCGCTCCGAGTGGGCCCATGTCTATGACAAGGCAGCCCCAGGATTGCAGCCCGTTATATCCAAAGGGGAATCGAGATGTACAAGTGAAAGGATAATTGAATTACTTAATGTATGTATATTCAGGCTACAGCACGCATGTAAGCGGAAAAATGATAGAGCAACAATAAAGAAAGTCCATATCATTTAGGATACAAAATTCAGCCACTTTATGTGTTAAAATCTGGTGGAATATTCGAATATAACCGGTTATATAAGCTCTGGCGGAGGGTCTGAGTCTGAGAATACTATTAGCACTAGTATCTCGGGTGACAGGTCCTATGTCCCCCGATATACTTATATTTGAGCAGCGGGGTGAAGCTGACAGACACAATCACTTTAGTTTACCTGACTTACCTGGTCTCAAATCTCTTTCACTAGCTCGGCGGCTCCTACAACCCGTCGGAACGGTTGAACCCACGGCCTCAACGCCGCTCTCGGAGTTGTTACAAATTTTGAATGGTTAGCCTTGAGATATCCAACTCAGCCTGACAGCCATATAACTAGTTTATATGGCTTGACCCGGAGAGTCGTGGTTTGATATATCAAATTTTAACAGAATAATAAGTTAATAACTCTGAAATTGAGTGAAGATTGTTCCTTAAGGGAGTTTAACTCCTATGGGTCGTAAGAGCTGCTGAGCCAGTAAAAGAGATTATAACCCTGGACGGGCGACTTCATAAGGATAACTGGCTACTCGGCCAGATACCGAGGGACATAGTGTCAGAGATATCATTAGACATCAGAAATCTCGATCAACAAGTTACCGGACTTTGTTAGCAGTTCTCGCATCAAATTCTAGCTGACTCGAGGAATCATAGCTCGAGCTGGCTTCAATTACATGCGTTGGCTCATTCTTCAAGCGGCTCATGACCTACATCAACATTTTTACATCATGGACCGGAAAAAAGAGTCACTGGCGTAGCGGGATGGCTTTTGTACCAAAAGTGCTGGATTGCTCAGCAAAACATTATCTCAAGTGTCTACTGCATTATTATATACCTGACAATGACCAAGTGGTCAAAAGAGGACATCTGAATTGTGAACTTGATATAAATATTGCTTTCCACCAACATTCTTGTTATTTGTGCCATTCCATTTTTGCGAGATGTCAACCACTTGTTCAGCTAACAAGCTTATCCTTGTCATCGGTGCAACTGGTGCCCAAGGAAGAGCAGTCATTTCCTCTCTATTGGCACCACAAGATAAGGGAGCTCCTACTACATACTCTGTTAGAGCATTGACGCGGAACCCTACCTCTGAACACGCTCAACTCCTTGCTTCTTGGGGGGTTGAATTATTTCAAGGTAAGATCTGAGTTGACATTGTCGGCCCAGTTTCTCAATATTCATCTCGCTGATTCTTGTTCACCGTTCAGGTCGAGTGGACGATATAGACTCACTTCGCTCAGCATGCATCGGATGCTATGGCGTTTTCGTTAACATCGACTCATTTACTGTTGGTCAACGAGTTGAAATTTACGCCGGTATCAAGATATTTGAACAGTCACAGAGTGCGAAAGTAAAGCATTTCGTTTGGAGTGGGCTGGATTATGCCAGTAAGGTTAGCGGCAACTTGTCCGCTCTTTCATTGATGTAATTTGCTCACTCGTTTGTAGCTTGGAAATTTCAATCCAAAATACTCCCAAGCCTTCCATTTCAACGCAAAAGGCATTGTTGGTGAATTTTTACAATCTCAGCCCTCGAGTCCCGCCGGAGACTCATTTACATGGTCCATCATCTCAACTGGCCCCTATCTGGAAAACCTTTGGGGTGTAGGTTTTTCGCCTATATATTCATTGTCCAAATTCAAGGGGCTTACCTGATTCTCCCCAGCCTCTTTTGGGACCTCTTGCGAAGCGCGAGAATGGTCATGTTGTCTGGGCAATCCCTACTGGAGATGGTCATATACCTGCAATCAGCCTCCGCGACATCGGTTGGTGGGTGCGATACACTTTCGACAATCGTTCGGAAACCTCTGGTCGAGAGCTTAAAATCGCAACGGAGATGATGACCGTTGACCAACTGGTTGAAACGTTCACTCGAGTCACAGGAGTCCCTGCTGTCCACAAACGAATCTCTATCGATGAATATCTGGCCGTATATCCAGATCGCTTCAGTAAGCCCATGGTCAGGGAAGAGCCCGAGGGATATACCATTGGAGATCTATACCGTGGGGTGTACAATCTTGTGGGTGACGACCTCTTGACACGCGATATGGAGTGGATCAGACGTGTACATCCCACCGGACATACTCTAGAGAGCTTCATCAAAGAGAAGGGTTTCAGCGGAAACCTTGATGCAAAGTTCGCACTTCTAAATGCCTCACACCTCCATGCGCAGACAAAATGATACGTATAGTAGAAACTAGAAATAGTCTATGTTTATCTAAACTCGAATAGAAATTCCAGTAGACGCTTGAGTATATGTAACTATGGCAGAAATCCAAAGACAAATTGAACCATCGCATAACCTGGTAACTGGTTGGGAGCAACAAAAGCTAATCATAGAGCATACCTGCTCTGCATTACGTACTACGTTCACTATTCTAGCACAGCACTTTAGCCTCAAAGGGGATGTCATAGAGTGTAGCTCAAGTGTAGCTAACACACCGGGAAGATACAAAAATCTGCTCGGCAGATTTGTGAACTGAAAGAAAAATGATTATCCTAATAAGAATATTCAGTCTTCCTGAAATGGTTACTGAAAGTTTGTGATAAACTATAAAAGGAATATCTTATCTTATCGGAAAATTTCAGTACACCTTTCTGCCGAGCAGAATTTTGTATCATTACGGCGTGTATAATTATTACTTACTGATATGATATGGCACCCCTAATGAGGATCAGGGCGACGTAGGGGTTCCAAAAAAGGGAATAAATCAAGATTTTCTTCAAAGCAAACATCGTCTAAGTAGTTCAACGACCCAGTCCTGGGCTTCTGAAGTAGCCAAAAAATCAGCCATACCAAGGTGACGGTATGGTTGGCTAGAGGTATCATTGTGAATGTCAGTGAGTTCAATATCCTGCAATATTTTTGTGTATGACTTCGGATTTTGACGATGTCGGTGGTAGTGTTTAGAAAGCCCAGGCAAGGCAAATGTGGCACCTAAGTCTTTTGCTTCCGATCTAGCATCGGGATTATTCGTAACAGTGAGTAGTAGTTCATCAGCAAAAATGTCAGAAACTTTTATGCACTTGTAAGAAGCGAGGATAATATAAGGCATTACAAGTCAGGGTGGAATTCTTACAGGCATAAACAAGGTCATACAAGGTGTGAACAGATTACAAGCCAGAACAAGCCATGGTATTCTTACAAGGGTAAACAAGGTCCTACAAGCTGCGAAAATATTACAAGCTGCAAGATTCTTACATGCATAAACAAGGCCGTACAATGTATTACAAGCCATGGGTATCTTACACATGTGTAAACAAGGCCGTACAAGGTATAGCAAGCCACGGGATTCTCACATGTGTAAATAAGTTGTTGAAGGTACTTCGGTACCATTTCCTTATTTGATCTGAGTATTCTAGCTTTGACCTTACCGTATCCGATTTCGCTTCTTTAGTTTACCACTCGCCTTTTAGTTTACCAGCCTCGCTTACATACGCCCTTATAACAGGGCTCGAGTCATATTACACCCCTCGATTGTTTCTTCCACAATCGAGGTGAGCTTACTTTATTTACTTACTTATATCCACATACTGACTAGTAGTAGACTTACGTTCTCTGACAGGTATATACGATTGTTTCTTCCACAATCGAGACTTACGTTCTCTGACAGATTATGAGACTCGGGCTCTAAACGAGCTAATAAGAAAATTTTATTTTCGTGCCTTTATCTTACAGAAGAAGTATTCAAACTACTACTTGCTACCTACAGTCATATTATGTCCTTCTCAAGTGTTCTCCCCAATACTCCGAACTTCTCGGAGTCCGAGACGTTGGTTGGCGCTGACTCATGGCGCTCTTTTAAAACTCAAGTGGAACTTGTTGTCAAGGCCCGAGGACTCATAGGATACCTCAGTGGTTCTATCGCACAGCCCACATCTAACCCCACTCCTACCGCTATCACTGTAACCGATGCTGCAGGTAATACCACATGATCCACACCGACTCATCTACCTCCAACTCCCGCCTATAGTTCCCAGCCATCTGTCGAAGAATGGGATATGCACGACCGCGCAGTTGTCGATATCATTGTCTCCAACACTCAGGACCCTGTTGGTGTTGGTATCGATGCCTCAAAGACAGCCGCTGTCATCTGGAAGGCGTTGACTACACACTTCGAGGACAAAAGTGAACAACTTATATATCATGCAGATAGGAAACTTCGAACTCACCTCTTCAATCCGTCCTTGGAGGGGATGGAGGATCATGAGGCCAATCTCCGTAAACTCCGCAAACATCTTGTTGATTTAGGCGGGAAGATCGAAGATACCCAATTCCGACAGATCGTCATTAACTCTGTGCCATTGGATTGGAGATCGGATATGCGAAACGTACCTGGCACAACCTCTGATGAAGCCCTACGCCACCTACACTCCATCTGGTTTGACAAAGTGGACGAATCAGACAGGAAAGAGAAAGAGTATCAGAAAGCAAAAGCACTTTTGGCTATCGAGATGGACCAGCTTACCTTGGAAAAGGCTAGATCTATCGTCGCTGCAGCTGCACAGAGCCCCTCTATGGCACCTCGTAAACTCTGTACCAATCCCAATTGCCCGCGTAAGCCTGGACATACCATTGCTAACTGCTGGGCAAAAGGGGGAGGCGCTGAAGGCAAAGCTCCACCTTCCTATGTGAAGAAATATGGCGGTACTAGTGTTTCAGCGACACCTGTCGTTGCCGCCATGGCTTATGGTCCCATGGAGACTCACCTTCTTGATGCCAGCGATCCCTCGCATGATGGTGCGTTGACTCACGCTGTCGGTGTTCACAACTCTAATCCGTCTCCTGATAGACAGAGCAATCCCGTTCTAGGAGGCGGTAGAGAAGCATCGTTCAGTAGTGCAGTAAATACACCATCTGTAAACTCCGTTAGTTGTTGTTGCTGCAAAGCGCTTGTTCCGCTGTACTCGCCTATACCCGAAGTTAAGACATTCCTAGACTCAGGAGCCTCCAAGCATATCTGGAGATCCCGAGATGACTTCACTTGCTTCCTCGACATTGAGGAGTGTATCGGGGAAGGTGCATCTGCCAGTTTTAAAATTCTGGGTGTAGGAGATGTGGAGTTCAAGACGAAAGCAGGGGGAAAAGAAAGAGTCATCCATCTCACCAATGTCCGTTATGCGCCATCTGTCCAGTTCAATCTTATATCCATCCCTACTCTGGATCAGAAGGGTTTCAGTGGTGTTTGGGGCAATAACATACTCACCGTTAGTGCCCCGAATGGAGAATTAGTGATGGAAGGACTTGGACGTGCCAAAATGTACGAGTTGGACCGCCGACCTACGGTTATTGCGGGTTATGCCAGATCAAATTCCAGAGCCACAGATATACTCACCTGGCATTGTCGACTAGCCCATGTCTCCATCCCTCGGATTCTTCGGATGGCTAACCGTAATCTTGTAAATGGTCTTGAAATCTCATCTAAGACAATTTCCGGGTTATGCGAGGACTGCCTATACGCGAAAGCAACGAAACGACCTTTCGATGAAGTGCTTGAGCACGAGGTGGATGTTTTAGAGCGGGTACACCTAGACCTTTGGGGTCCTGCCCGTACCAGGAGTCAAGGCGGAGCGGTATACATGGCACTTTATACAGATGGATGCAGTTCTATGCGGATGCCATACTTTCTCCCCAACAAACTTGCCTCTACTGTTCTCAAGTGTCTTCATGAATACCGTACGCTAGCGGAACGCCAGACTGGAAAGAAGTTGAAGATAATCAGAGTGGACCAAGGGAGGGAGTTTGATAACGAACTGGTGTGGAATTATTGCACAACCCATGGAATAGTCATGGAGTTCAATACACCCTACTCGTCCGCTGCTAACGGGGTGGCAGAACGTGCCAATCGTACTGTAATTGAAGGAGTTAGAGCCTTTATTGAAGAGTCGGGCTTACCTCCTAGCTTCTGGGCTGAGGCTGCTTCTACTTTCTGCTATGTCGACAATTTTGTTCCTTCCTCCCGGTTCCCCGATGATATTCCAACGGAGATTTGGTCGCGGAAGCACCAAGATGTCTCACATCTCAGACCTTTTGGGTGTGACTGTTGGGCGACCTTACCTGACCGCCGTACAGATGGTAAGCTGTCCCGTCAGGCGGTAAGAGGAAAGTTGGTGGGTAACCTGGGTAGAAGGGGTATAAAATATGGGTGCCTGAAAGCCGGACATTTACATTTTCTAGGGACGTCAGGTTTGATGAAGGGGTGGGCCATAGGACCCAATCGGGTGGTAACTCCGACTCCGTCGATAACGGCGTTAACGACGTCGACATCATTCCTACTGTCCACGCGCCGACATCGTTTCCCAATCCACCTTTAGACTCCTCTGGCACCGACTCTGACATACTAGCTCCTATCCCAGATACTTGTTCCTTGATTTTACCTATCCCTATCCCCGCTCAGACTGACTCCCAACCTATTTCTCCCATCCCGATACTGCCTCCACCTCCACCCAGACGATCTTCCAGGGCCACAAAATTATCTGGAAAAGCGTTAGATAGCCTTCGTTCTGAAGAGTTGGAGAAACTAGGAAGGGATAGAGGTGAGGCTTGGGCAGATGATGACTTGAACGAGGATACCCCATTAGCCATGGTTATGAGCAGCCCTTGGGCTTTTGGCATCACATCCTCGGAGCTGTGGGTCCCTCGGTCGTATAGGGAGGCATCAAAGCGACTCGACTTATGGCAACGCCCTATGGAAAAGGAGATGAAGAATTTTGAAGACAAGGATTGTTGGGAATTGGTGCCTCGTCCGCCAGGCTCGCATGTCACGGGCGGAAAATGGGTTTTCGCAAATAAAGTTGACTCTGATGGCTCACTTTTGGAGCGTAAAGCTAGATGGGTTGCACAAGGATTTACTCAAGTCTTTGGTCTCGAGTACGAGCAGACTCACGCCGCCGTTGCTCGCATGGAGTCTGTGCGTATTACACTCACCATCATCGCTGCCTTGGGCTTATCTCTATTCCAATGTGATTTCCGAGCGGCATTCCTTAACAGTCCTATCTCACACACTGTCTACATGCGCCAGCCAGAGGGTTTCGCTGTGAAGGGGAAGGAGGACTGGGTGTGCAAGTTAAAGAAATCAATTTATGGCTTGAAGCAGGGGGGCATGACTGGTGGAAAACCCTGGACTCCTCGTATCATGAAGATGGCTACACGGCGTCCAAAACGGATCCGTGCATTCGTTTCCGGCGTGTCGGCAATGTATATACTATCACCTCGACCTACGGCAACGATGTGGTGGGTGGTTCCAGCACAGAGCAGGGGAAGCGAGCTGCGATAGATGACCTACGGAAACGATGGGAGTCTAACGAGGTTACATCCGGTGTTCTCCTTGGCATGTCTATATCCCAAGACCCCGGTACAAAAGCCATTACCCTCTCGCAAGAAATCTACTGCCGTAACATGTTACATGTTCTAGGTTTATGGGATGTTCCATGTCGCAGTACGCCCCTACCCCCATCTGTTTCAGCTCTTGGCCACGGTACACCCCATGACACTCACTGATTTTCTCTTCATCAAGGATAAACCATATCGTGAGTTCGTAGGTTCAGCGCTATGGGTGCAAGGATGCACGAGGCCGGATTTCTCCTTTGCCGCTGGTCTTCTCGCTTGCTTTCAAGACGACCCAGATAGGTCCCACTGGGACTGTGTTGAATGGCTAGCTGGCTACATTAAGAGCACAATCACGATTGCCATTGTTTACCGATGTATATCGATGATGGCTGATGAACCGGGCTGGGGTATGAAACCAGATGCCTTTTCGGATGCAGACCATGCTGGGTGTGTTGTCACCCACCGCTCCACGTCAGGATTTGTATTCTTCCTCGCTGGCGCCCCCGTTTGTTGGAAATCCAAACGGCAGCCCACGGTATCACTTTCCACGACTGAGGCCGAACTGGTCGCGCTATCTCTCGCTTCTCAGCAGGCTTGCTGGTTACGTGGCTTCCTTAGCGAGGTTGATCTTGCCTTACAAGCACCCATCCCTATATCAGGTGACAATTTTGGGTCCCTTTCTCTAGCGGAGACTTCCAAGAACCAGCGGCTGGTCAAACATATTGATGTTAAGGATCTCTTTGTACGGGAAGTAGTTGGGAGGGGTGATATTGTGTTGCGTCAAATTGCTTCAGAAGCCAATGTCGCAGACGTCTTCACGAAACCGATGGGCAGAGCGCTCCATAACCGGATGTTAGAGTTGTTGAGGTTAGATGGTACGAAGTAGGGGGGGTGTTGAAGGTACTTCGGTACCATTTCCTTATTTGATCTGAGTATTCTAGCTTTGACCTTACCGTATCCGATTTCGCTTCTTTAGTTTACCACTCGCCTTTTAGTTTACCAGCCTCGCTTACATACGACCTTATAACAGGGCTCGAGTCATATTACGCCCCTCGATTGTTTCTTCCACAATCCGATTTCGCTTCTTTAGTTTACCACTCGCCTTTTAGTTTACCAGCCTCGCTTACATACGCCCTTATAACAGGGCTCGAGTCATATTACGCCCCTCGATTGTTTCTTCCACAATCGAGGTGAGCTTACTTTATTTACTTACTTATATCCACATACTGACTAGTAGTAGACTTACGTTCTCTGACAGGTATATACGATTGTTTCTTCCACAATCGAGACTTACGTTCTCTGACATAAGTCCGTACAAGCGGAAACAAGCAACGAAGTCAAGATCATCGTTCCCATCACCACCGACTTGTCCAGAGGGTAAAGAGAGCTTTAAAATTTTGAGTGTAGGAACGATTGAGGAACGACAAGAAGTAATAAGCGCTTACCCTCTCATAATCTTATCTTGATTAAGTCCAAGGTCACCTGATCTATGATACGTCGCGATTTACACGACTTTCTTTTTCATTACTTTTTCATTACTTCCTCCAACATGGCCACAAAGCCTCCTGCAAAATCTTATGGATCCAACGCTTAATCTTCTCCTACAAAAATGCCGTCGAGTCTCCAAAGAAGATTCAGATTCCTCTTCGGGTACCTCTACTTCAAGTGACAGCAGCAGCGAATCTGAGACGTCGGACAGCAACAAAGAAAACCGGAAACTGCGTACAAAATCTACATCTCAGCCTTCCAAGGCAACAAGTAATCAAAAGGAGAAGCAGAAGAGGAAGAAAGGGAAGGAGAAAAAAAGATAAGGCTACGGGCCATGGGCTGTACGTAGTTCTCTTATTTCTAGTGCTTCACTAACATTGTTTTCAGCACAAAAAGAGTCTGAAACCTTTCGTCAAGGCCGGCCGATGGGCTGTCCTTGCTATCGACTTCTATCTCGATATCACGGCCATCGAGGCGACAATTTTAGCTTCTCATAGTGATGGTTTCGTTTGGAGATGTGAAATGCGCCAAGAAGACCAAAGTGGGTCGAAGTCGAAATTATCTCTCCACACTTAGATTTATTATCTTTATCCAGCATCGAAAACTACTGTTTGAGGATACAGAGTACGTGCGCTTTAAAACTTTGCATATATGCTGAACTTTTGGTTATAGATTCCTGTACAACGTCGATATATATGATCCCAAGGACCCAGAGCGCGGTCTCTTCCGAGGCTATATTCTATACCGGGTGATTCGTCTTTTTCAGCTGAAGTCTATGGCGGTGAAGAATGGAATGCAAAAGGTGACCAGTCGCCACATGACCTATGCCGCTGTTCAGGTGCGTTCTCAGTTTATGTTCTTGTGTCTTGTTAGTGAGTTGAACATTACTCAGGCCTGCTTTGCACTCTCCGCAAGTGAAACGTGGAACCATGATAACGACAACTTCAGTGATGCGGAATTCTACTCGAAAATTGCGGATTATGACCCCGGAGATGAGAGAGTTGTCCATTGGAAAGTTGGAACAAGTAAGTCCTTACTTTCTATCGTCTCACTCCCCCTTACACCACTACTTTTAGGAAGGTATTCGGTCATCTCCAAGGGCGGCAAGATAGCGCCGTCGTCAAAGAAAAACGCATCTCTCGAAATGGCTCAAAGGCTCCTCCTTCAACTACATTGATCGTTCGCGCGGCACAAAAAGCACGGAAGATACAACGTTTAGCACCCAGGACCGACGCTGCTGCCGCCGGTGACTCTGATACCCCAGCTTAGTTTCGGTCTCATGCCTTCCTTATGCTTGCGCTTTTCTTTATCACATACAAGTGATATCCCACCTTTGCATCTCACTGTATCGTACTTCTTGCTCTCGAACTTATTCACGCCTGTATCTCTCACTCTCACGTTTCCATGGACTGTATTTTACTTTTTGGTTGCTACTTACCGTTGTACTTTTCGCTCATTGCTTGTTGCTTGCTCCTTGTTGTAATCAATTGTATTTCAAATGCACCTCATCATGAATAGCAGACGAAAACTACTGCCCATAAATTGTTCAGCATAGGTACTTACGGTAAAAGGGCCCTGCTATGCCTTGTAATGGCTGTAGGGCTTGTATGGGCTTGTATCAGCTTGTAATCTTGCGTACCTTGTATGCGCTTGCAATCTTTCAGTAAAAACAAGCGCATACAAGGTACGCTGACCTTGCAAGGTGTGCATAGCTTGTATTCCCTCGTTTTCCCATGTCATCACATGCGGTTGACCTACTATTTTGCTGATGTTGCTCACTAATCAGGTACATTATACAGAGGTAATCAATAGAACCGAGGCGGGCAATCGCGATTGAATAGTTAACAGAGTTATGATTTTGAGAAAGTTGAATACGTATATGACCTCTCATAACCGACCGACATATCTGATAATAAATTCAAATGTAAATACTTCCTGGCTACCGCTGCTCAAACAAAATACTCACGAATGCGTGCGTTGCATCGAAATTGGCACATCATTCGCCTTCGGTTTCTTTGGTATTTTCTTGGAGCAAAGCGCACAATCCTACCGGGCCTAGCCGGAGACAGAACAACTTGGATATGTACCCGCGAAGTGCTCTATGATCGTTTTCGCATAGCGACCAGACATCTATAAATGACGCTCATAACGACTAATACTCCCAGCGCAGCACTAAGGATTTGAACGCCGAGAGGGCGAGATATCAGCACTGCTTGCTTGGCGTGAGTCGCGGGTCAGACCTCCTTGTTCTTGGCTGATCACTGTATAATTTGTGGGGTTGAGCGTATTGTAAAATTAGTGCCAGCACCACCCCCGCCAAATAAGGATCAATTTTGGCGAACGAGGCGGGAGCCCTTTATATAGTAGAAATTTTGCTTTGTCCAGTAAGGACTTACGAGTTGAGAGATAGGCAACTTCGGTAACACAGCGTGAACTATCGGAGAGAGTCTTGCACCTCTTGGTAGGTGTCTACCAGACATATGTGTTCCCGCTCTTGTTCAATTTGGAAGGCAGTCGGGTGTCGTCACACAGCGCCCGAAGCCTCGGTTGCAGTTGGTACTCTAGAGTGACGTTATACACACCACAGGCGGGTACGTAGTCATTCTTTACCATATTTTTCTACTCCTGATACCATACGCAAAGGGGCGACGCAACCCGGCCAAATTAGTTGCATCCCATAAGTCCAACCCAAGCCGTGCTACTTCGTTACAGGTACTACAGTATCCGGGCCTCTTGATCTCCTCGTTTCCTAGGTCTTCGATATCGGAATGCTCTTTCCTTACTCTATCACTCCCAAAGAACTGGTCCCAAAACCCAAACAGGCAAAAGAGCAAAGAATGGGATTCAACCCGTCCAATTTAATTGTGTCTCGTAAGGTCAGACCATGCCGTGCTACTTCAGTACATGCACTGTCTGGGCCTCCTGAATTTTCTCGTTTCCTAGGTCCTTGATATCGGAATGCTATTTTCCCGCTGTGTCACTGATCCCAAAACCCAACGTCTCGTAAAGTCAAACGATGATGCCGTTACTATCTGGTCAATATCTGGTTCTCTTGTATTTCCTCGATTCCTAGGTCTTCGATATCGGAATTCCTTCACATTCATCTGTGAGGCTCGCTGCTTCCAAGACTTGAAAATTTAACAGAGCGATGGGGTCGAACTATCCTAAGGTAGATATCCTTCCTTCCGTCTTCCCGTCTTACTAACCAGTTTCCTATCTGGTTGTCCTGAATTGCCTCTATTCCTAGGTCTTCGATTTCGGAATTCACCGTCAGAGCGCTGATTCCTAGACTCCAACAGCCAACACCAAGGTAGATATCCTTCTGTTTTCCCGCCTTATTGATAACTTTGCTAGTAGGTCGATCGGATGATACGATCTAGCCAGTATTGTTGCAGGATTCAATGGCTGCTACGGTGTGTAATAGTGAGCCAATGTTAACCACTATCGTGTTGACCAACAGAAGGAGGTTTTGGCGGTATCAAGATATTTGAATAAGCCTACCATGCAAAAATAAAACGTTACATCTGGAATGGGGTTGATTAACATTGATTACCAACAATACCAGTGCATCTTTTTTGAGTGATCTAAACCTACTTACTTCTTGAGTACTCAGCTTGGAAATTTCAACCCAAAGCATTGCCAAATTGTTGTTCATTTCGATGCGAAAGGTGTTGGGAACCTTTGGAGTCTGCCTTGGAGTCCCTGTGGAGAATTCCTCTCTGCAAGATATGTGGAGAATCTCGGTGTTTGGGCCCTGTACATTCATCTACTATCAAGTCCACCATACACATCCCGAAGCGCAAACGGGAGCTCCTTTCTGCACTTCATCTAGGAACGGTCACATGCCTGTACTCAGTCACCAAGACATTGCCTTGTGTAACTTCAAATCACTGTTCGGAAACCTCTAATCAAGAGCTCAAAGTTATAGAGTTCTTGACTAGCTGGCCGAAACATTCACTCAAATAAGTCGATGCACAGACACGTCTTCATGAGTGAATATTGGCCATGAACAAACCCATGGAGCATTCCGGGATGTTCGCTCTTTGAGGAATGAATTAGGCGCGTTCATCCTATGCTCACCAGCGATGAAGGTGTCGACGGAAACCTGGATAAAGGATCCGACCTTCCCAATGAACCATGCCGTCTGAAATGTGAAATTGTCTTGAGACGAAACGAGCTCGGCATGGAGGAAGAAGCCAAGAGGATTTGATAAGTCGATATACGAAGCCCGGTACAGGTGCGACGAGTACGCAATAGTGCAGTAGTAGCAATTTGGTATCGAGAGACGGAATCTTCTGGATGCTGAGTGCGGACCTGAAAGGAGTGGGCGGTAGAGGACCGTGGGTTCCGTAGGATTGAAACCGTACCGAACATGGAGTAAACCTCGTCTAGTCTACTCGGATGAACCGTGTCATAATGCATAATTAACGAAGCGTCGTACAATTGGAGAATAAGGAGCGTTGTGAACTATGATGTACCAACGAGTATCGATTGTTCACAAGTTTGTCGATGACAACCAGACTCTTTTCACACTGGGACTCGGAGAGTGAAAACGTTCTGGAAGATAGGAAAGGAAGGAAGGAACCAAACACGAACGGCGCTCCATGATAATCGTGTCTGTTCTATTCCCGTAAGCACGTACAGCTTCCCGCAAATGCCATATCCGCTACTTGTATGCCGTCCTATTTCTAGCTATATAGGAAGAGGAGAGCGGCGAAGACATCAACGAGAGCGATGACGATGCGATGACGACAAGAAGAAGAAGCGTAACGAACTGCAACTGCCTACTTTCTCTTCAGTTTGTGGCAGGCAGTAGGTGATGCCATTCTTGGATTTGGACGAGCGAAGATGAACTTTTTTTCTGATTCGGCAGTGTACTGATCCTATTTAGGCAGGTTAGCATGCGCAAAGTGCTGTAGGAAGAGGAGAGCGGCGAGGATATCGGGAAAGAGAGTGAGAGATGAGATTGAATGATGATGCGATAAGGAGAAATCCACCGTCACGTGCCAACCGCCAAAGACGAAGTTTTGGCGCGCGCTTATTCGATAATTACTGCATTTTACCGTTGCTCAGCATCGGAAAAATTTCCGCGTCCAGTTCAACTGAGGTACGAGTCTATTTCTAGCATAACCGAAGGAAAGTTGAATAAAGAATCCCCCTGAACTACCTTGACGGGCTGGTACCGTGTGCAAAGGCTCAGCGAACCAGCGATTGTATGTGATTTTTGGGGGTAAATACTAAAGACTCTTGAAAGAATCCAATGGATGAATGATTAACAAAAGAGCTCAATCTTATCTACCCAGTACTTACTTCGAGTCCATAAGCCCTTCTGGACGGCGGTTGACAATCTCAGCCTAATGACTTGAAGAGTAGGCTTATCAATAACTTCTCACTTCTCCATTTGATCCTCTTCAATTTAAACTTTCCCCAGACGGCGTCAGTGCCATTCCTGCAGGGTTTATTAGGCCCTGTCTATGCAGTCTCCAAATGCTCCTCCAGCTTTTCCGCGGCACATACATTTTGCCGTGCAGCCGGTGCGTGGTGCGTGCTTGGTGCGTGCAAACATGCTTGGTGCGTGCAAATGCGGAGCGTGCAAGTGCAAGTGCGTGCGTGTCAACTGGGCCAAGTTCACTTCATTGTGTAAACTTATTTCTACTATAGAATTTACTAGCCTTTCTTGAGCCTTTCTTTTACTTCTGTCCCCAAAGCTGCAACTTGGATTGTACACTTAAAGATAAGTAGTGTAAGTATCATCAACATAAGTAAATTGACCTGCACTAGGCACATAGGAGGCTGCCTGATAAGGCAAGATTAGTGTAGAGGTGTAGAGGTGTATGTACAGGTTCCAATGTCTAAAAAAACACAAACATTGCTGAAAAGACCCACAACATTTGCACGCACGCACCATCACTTGCACGCATCCGCCATCACTTGCACGCACCCGCCATCACTTGCACGCACCCGCCATCACTTGCACGCACCCGCCATCACTTGCACGCACCTGCCATCATCATTTTGCGGGTGCGTGCAAGTGATGCGGGGTGCGTGCATAGTGCGTGCGAGGGTGCATGGAAGTGGTGCCGGGTGCGTGCCGGTGCGTGCAAGTGATGCGTGATGCGTATAATGATTGTGCATCCAAGCCTCGATATTACTACTAATTAGGTCGAATTTGTGTAGAATTACCTCTTTGGGCCAATTGGCCAAAAGTTCATTAATATGAAGTTGATAATGTTAGTATATATTACAAAAAATACATATTTCGGGCTGAAAAATTATATATGTGCACGCACCATACAACACGCATCAGTAGGTGCGTGCACGCACCTGCACGCACCACGCACCGGCTGCACGGCAAAATCACCTAGCCCGCTTTTCCGCTACCTCAGCAGTATTGTTTGAAAACCTTCCTGCCTTGACGATTATCCTGGCGTTAAGAGTAGCCATAAGGCTATTAGAATAACTTTGAAGGCAGTTAATATGTTGTATGGAAAGATAAAACTGAGTAGCTACTGACAGCTTCGGGAGAGGGAAAAATCTGTAGTTCTTAGTCCAATGGCAGCTAAATTTAATGGAGATTGAGACTTACATTGCCAAGTGCCACAGGGCTATGCCAGGCAAGCTCAGATAGAGAAGCAATTGAATGGATGCACCGAGTACGGTGAGGACTCCAGTGTCAATAGCGATGGTCATGGCCCTCTTGACCCTTGCTATCAACGGTTGGCTTTGAGTCCTCCGTATCCGTTTGCACTAAGATAAGATAAGGTGGTAAGGATCATTCTTCCATAATGTTGAAGAAATAATCATGGGATCGTACCAAGCGGAATAAAACTACTGTGATGGTTATATCGCACAGTGCGCTGCTTACCAGCCATGTCTATTGAAACTCGTATGTGAAAAGCGTAATCATGAACAGGTTAACCCTCACAGGAAATATTACTAGACTTAGTAAAATGCCCGACTGCATCGCAGTTGATTGAAGGAAATCGGCTTCTCCACTCTAACATTAAGTCATAATGGGCCCTGGGCACATAGCAATGAGAAAGTAGTACATACTACTGATCCCCAATACGACAACATCACACATTGAATGATAGACAGTACCATAATCGGCACAGTCACCTTCCATCTTCCACCGAGGACGTGAATACGCCAGGCGTAAGAGCCTTGGACCATGGTAGCAGCTAGATAGTAACCTTAATGAAGTGCCAAGTTGTTACGCTTGTGATAGAGCATACCAAGCCCAGAAAGGACAGAAATGCATGAAAAAGTGCGTGCAGACACAGTTAAGGATGCGGAGAGCTGGCCTTCAAAAAGAATACTCTGTAAGATAGCTACAGTTGCAACCACAGTGGACGCAAGTTCCACAATGAAGATCAAGAGTACTGTCGTAAAATACTCAGTCAATGACTTGGAGTAATTACAGAACAGAGACAGGTAGTACCTGTGACTCGCAGATATCTAGGATCTGTTCGGCGGAATGCCAAGCAGTAGAGAACTGGGCAAAGAGTAAATGGCAGGTAGGAAGTACGAAAGGCGTAGATTGCACATACACATCTGGACAAACAAAATCCCTTGCAGAAGGTAGCTTAGCATGTACCCGATGAACTATATCAGTCGTCCCAACCTAAAATCAGCCACATGCATTCTTTAATCACCACACAATGAACATACCACTGGAACATCACTGAAGTAAAATTGTTTGTCAGATCATCGATGGCTTGGATTCTCATGAAGATATGTTGTACTTACGTCAAGGCTAAGAGTTTTCGCGATGGGTCTATGATGATCCTACGTTGAGTCTGGGTCGATTCCAAAGAGGATAGCATTCTGGAAGAATGTTCCGGTCAGTATGAGTCGATACTAGTTTAAAGTTTGTAAAGTGAAAAGCCAAATACAGTTTGGAGTGCGGTAATTCTGAGTCCAAGCACGACTGGGGATAGGAAAAAAGTGATGGACCCGTTGTTCCCAGATTCGGATGAGGCTTATAAGTAGGGAGATGACAGTTCTCGGTAGCTAAAATCACAATTCTAGCCGATCATGAACATCAGATAGCGATGAATTTGTAGTGAGATTGAACAGATAGAACACTGCCATTATACACATGCGGAAAAACGGATACACCTAATTTCGGAAAAAGAGATTGTATCAGGGGTTTCAATCAAGAACCAATATAACTCTTGCAAATTCGGAATAGAAGGGGAGACAGCACTGGATCGAGTAGTTGCCCACAAATACACCTTCAAGAGAGAGATGGAAATACCAGGATGACCTTGTAAAGATAAATGACTTGCACTGCAAGGACAACAGACAAACACAGCACCATTGAAGTGTTGTAATATCGGAAGTATACAACTCCGTACATGATTAGTAATCATATTAGTGATGCTCCGGTCCAGTAGATTCCCGAAGGTTCTATATACAGTAGACTAGGTATATAAGCTTGCATGTAGTACCATAGTACTCATGCATTTGTGAGGTATCTAATACCTTGTTCAACCGCACACACTATTGTGTTGGATCCCAGGACTGACCGCCTGATTGGACACTCACTGTATTCCCTAACAGAAATACAACATGAAGACAGGCACAGCTAGTTATTAAAATATGTTTTGCATAGTGAACCTATGGCTCCATGTGATGCAGAGTGGGTGAGCTCAGTGAATTAAACCCTGTGTTATTTAAATCAGTATAAAATCTAGACAATTTTACAATAAGAGGACACCGGAGGCCCGTAGGTGGAGCATGTACATTGATGCAAGCATGATCAGTTACATTTTTTTGGGTCACCGGAGCAGCCAAGGGAGGGAGCAGCGACTTTGACCCAGATGATGAGGTGGAGAAGCCCTCATAGGAAGAACACAACGGAGAAGTATAGTACTATTTTTCAAGCTCAATATAAGTATTAGATTTGGGACCAAGATTGGGACAGGCTTTGGTAGAGGACCCAAAGAGGACCAATGATTCAAGAGAGGGCCTGCCAGGTAAGCTAAATCCTGCCGCCTGAAAGGTCTAGCAACTGCATCAGGAAACACTGAAAAAAACTATGGTGGCGCATGCTTCAGATATAAAGTCACAATAGCCAACAGTGCTTCATGCTAGCCTCCATAGTGTTCCATAGTCAATATAGTACTCTCACTTTTCAGCGTAGATCTATAGAGCATTCTCGCCTTGCTATGCAGTATACATAGCTCAATATACAAGTACCGCTGCAACTCACAATATATTCATTGCAAGACATCCAAGCGCAAGGTGTACACCAACGTAAACGTAGCAGCATAGTAATTTCATAGATACAGTGTAGTTTACTATTACTGTGTTTCCCAGTCCGCTTGGTTTATATGTAAGTTAAGACCGTGTAAAACCTCTCCTGCCTCGAAACTCTCATCACTTGCTCATCACCTACACCAGAGCAAATATAACCAAGACAATCAAAGAGGTCCTTATATGTCTGGACTTGCCTCTGCAGTACCCAAACACGAGCTTCCAAGTGCCGGACCTCGAGTGCCAGACATTCCGGTGTTTTCAGAAGGTCTCTGTCTTGAGAACTGTCAGATCTAACAGATGTTGGCTTGGTCAGTGGCGCATGCAAGTTTTCAGATTTGACAGGTGTTGGCCTTCTGAGAGTCAACGGCGCACAGAAATCCAAGACACAAGTCAATATCTAAGAAACAAAGCATACATGAACCACTCACCTGGAGCCAAAAGTTCATAGCTGTCCAAACTGAGCCTATTGGCAGGGTCATAATCGTAAGTTTGAGGGTCTTGTTTGCCGCCATGGGTTAAGTGGTAGAATGCATCATGTGCCGCCTCATTTTCTGAGCTGTCTCGATAGTCGCTGTCTGTTGTGCTACTGTTATAGCGGTCGCGCATATCAAACTCCTGGATGTTTTCTTCAGCAAATGATGTCGGACTATAAAACACATTGAGTATTATATACATAGTACCAAGGAAAAGATACATACATGCTTCATTTCCATTGACCTATGACCCCAGGGCCACACAAAGCCACTTTTACTAAGTGTGAGCGAGGCATTTGCTGGATTCAACCATTGTGCAAATTCTCATTGGATTCCCGGAAGGGCGAGGATAAGCCCGGGTTGTAGGCCATATTTTTGAGAAATTTAGATGGAAGAGAAGGGCTGGAAGGGCTTCACAAATATTTTTGTTGAGACATTATGGTAGACAAAGAAGAAGAGTGACGTGGCAACGGAGAGATACATTGACATTATCAATAATTTTGTGGGGAATCATATATTGAATAATACGAGATTACAACTAGTAGGGACTGAAGATACGTGGATTAAATCTAGGTTGATTCTACAAACCCAGAGATAATTAGTCCAACGTTTGATTTGTAGAGAGTATAACAACATACGATGGACCATTTGTCAAACACCAGGTGCTCTTCATGCTCTTCTTCGCCTGATATCGCAGTCAAAGTCCTCCTTGGCCTTCTCAAACAAGTAAACCTGATGTCGGAGCAGGTGAAAATCACTATATCAAAGGTATGGGTTGAGATAAAAGGATGGCGCGTTGTCAAGAACAGTGGTACTGGTCCAACATTGGTTTGCAACTGGACCAAACTTTGGTGTGAGATGGCAGGTTTGAACAATTCATGAAAGAGGTAGAACGATGCCTTGTTTGTATTGCTGTTGGTAAGCATATGAAATATTGAATAGATGGAGATCCAAAACCGGTTTACTGAACGGCTTGAAAAGATGAAGAAAGACCAGCGGGTCAGAATTTGGAAGTATAGCTGCTGGAAGCTGGAAGATGACAAATACTCGAGCAACCTGGAGGCCTATGTAGCGGATATCAGTGGAAAGTTGAATTAGACATGAGAAACACGCACCCTGCAAAGGCCCTTTTGTAGGGTCATTTTCAGCCATACAGACAAGCACTGTACTCGTTTTGGCTAGTACAGCTGCCTTTATACCATTGACTGTGAGACGCTCAGGCTCTGCTTTTGTTGCGTGAACAATGTCCACACAATTTTCTGAGGCTGCTTCTGGCAAAGGAGGGAGATGAAGTCAAGCTTGTTTGTAGACTGGAATGATGGTATTTTCATTCAGACCAGAGTTGTAAGGGTTGGTAATGAAGGAGTTCTTATGAAGGAAGTCATTGAGGTACCAGAGGAACCAGTTGGCGTTAAAATATTTGATGATCGAGCTAATTGTCACATGCATAGCTGATTTCTTTGCTACATGATAAGTTGTCTTATCATTATTGTTGGTGTCCATCGCATTATTGTCTGTTGCATCCACAGGCAGTTCATCAATATCCATCTCCTCCTGCTCCTGCTCTTCCTCGCTATCATCCATAGATTGAGCAACATAGTCTTTTACGGCCCATTCAAGATACACAGCAAATCTCTGTATGGCCTCTTGATGCTGCAACCAGATTTTCATCTGTACCATGTAATTCTGCTTATTTGATGCGCGGTATCCAGCTTTGGCGAGGTCAATGTGAAGCCGCTCTGATATTTCAGAATTGAAGTTATCTGTGGTGCCCCGTGAGCATATTGCTTTGACATAATGCTTCACATTATGCACTTTGCTGATGTTAAAGTGTTCACAAATCCCTAGATCAACAAAGCTGACCGCACGTATGACTCCTGGTTACGCAGCGTCTGCAATTGTACCAAAAACACTTTGGCCATGGAGCGGTACTCTCCCCCAGTCCATTGAGAAACTCCGGAGATGCCTTTCTTGAAGTGATGCAGTGTTGGATGAGGTGACATTGTTTGATATCGTACATCAATCTCCTGCTTACCATCCTTGATAGATTGTTTTGCCCAGGACAATACATGGTCAGATAAAACACCTTTCTGCAATTGGTGAAGGAGGTCAGGGGTGATGCATTTGAAGATGTTACAGAGAGGTCAGTCCTGCCAGAATGGGATAACAGGGCAAAGATTCTGATTCTTGAATTCAGCGGGTCTCAACCCTTGGGATTTCTGGGCAATCGCTTTTATGACTACATCTGGATTGCAGTACACAGAGTTCAACGGTCCAGGATCTCCTCGCTCTTTTGGTTGAACTATACATTTTGGACAGCTGTTCTCCCTACAACATGCAATGCAACACTGTTCTGGATAGTCAGCAATGTATGCAGCCAATATTGCATGAAAACTGCGCAGGAAACCATCCGCACATGCCATTTCTGTGGGATTCAGTTCTTTTTTAATCAGTGGCTTGGGCATCTTTCTCGTGCAGTCATGAAAAAGCTGACATCCCGCATCAGATTGTTTCTCTTCTGAGTAGCATTCAAGCTTTGAAACAGGTATATAACCTAAGAGAACCCAAGCGCATGAAGATGGTTTCCTCCTCTCTGCCTTTGCAACATTGCCAACAGTCAAGTACACAGGCCATGCTTTCTTGTCACCACTAAAATTTGAGAGCTGAGTCTCATCTGATGCTAGGATAACTGGTGCAATTGTCACATGGTCTGGAAGCTTGTCCTATATCTCTGGTGAGTTTCAACAGTCTCCACATCATATCCTGGAAATTTACCTGGGTCTCCCACCACCAGTCTGCTGTCCACATCTCGTTATATTCCTGGTTGAATGGTGAGCCATCTTGCTGCTGCTGCTGAAAGACATGCTGTGGGCAATATGTCTGATGGTTCTCAAACAGCGGGTTGCCAAGGATTTCTGCAACACAGTCTAATGGATCCTGATGCCATAGCTCAAGTGTCTCTGTCCAAAAGTTGCTATCTGCATCTTTAAGATCTCCAATGACCTTCATAGGGGTGCATGTGAACTCTGGACCTTGTGGAAGTGAGTCAATGTACTGCAAGAATGCACATTTGGTTTGGAAAGAAGGTTTCACATCATTTTGTATCTGATATCTGGTTTAAGTCTTATCATCAGATCTGTTGTATTGAATACGCACCTTGTTAAGCTTTAAGAACCAGTCAATTTTCCCCTGGCTTGCACCAGACTCCATTAACCAGGGCGCAAGCTCCCACTCATCTTCACTTTGGAATGGAAACCAAGGTTCTAACCCCTCCACTTTCTGTGCATTTCAATATCGCTCAAACTGAAGTTCACATGGACGTATCGGAGAACCTGCAGGACGGGGGTATTGTTGAATATAGCGATAACATGGATCATATGTAGATATAGGATCATTAATGGTGTCATCCTCGCTATCCTCAATGTACAGTCATTTGCTTCCTTGTTCTGGTCCAGGCTGAATATCTGTAGGTTTGCTGAAGCTGGCATGAGGATCTATGTTGTCAGGAAGTGGCTTGTTTTGAAACTGTGGTGAAGCCTGCAATGGAATTGATAGTGATGGCTGCTCCGCAGACATAGCTTCATGGATCCGAGCCTCTTCTCTCTCTTTACAGAGTAATGTTTGGCTTATGTGTGACCATAGACCTTTCCAAGTTGAAAAACTCACTTTGTAGCAATACTTGCAGTGGAATTCTCCTGCCATACTGGATGAATTACTGGAGTGTAGCCCAATCTTTGGATAACCATTGTGTAATTTCCTTGTTTATTTGTACAGTGTCTTCAGCCTACTTGTTGGACAGCAACTCTAACTTGTTGGATGGCATCTATAGTTCATTCCTTGAACGGCGTCTTTAGCTTACTCTTTTACTTTGTCTACGTGTTAACTTTATGCCTAACAGTGTGCAAAACTTATCTGACCTTGACAATAATGGCGAGCCAAACCAGTATGATGATATGGAGCAAGAAAGTGACCATCAACCTTCATTGAAGCACCAAAGGCTTGGAAAACAGAAAGGTATGCTTTGCTCCTCTAACAAATCAAAATAATCCTTTTATATACCAGATGGAGACAAAGAATTTGATGAAGAAAACAACAAAGGAAGCATGCAAGACAGCCAACCTCCTGCAAAGAAACCCCAACCCCGGCGGCCACATAATGATGAAAATCCCAGACATCAGAGGGCTCGTTGACTTGAGAAGCAAAGAAGAGATGAAGGTATGTATTAAAGTATTATGTTTTCAATGGAAATAACTAAGCCTGTTTTAGTGGAACAGTCCGAAGAAAGTGAGGAACTTTCAAGATTGAAGGAAACAAATGCCCAGCTACTGAAACAACTCAGTAAAGCACGTATGTTTTTTTATAGTTATTGCTATGTTTATGGTGCACTACCTATTACAATTACTAGAATTGAGACTGGAGAAGGGCAAGGATAAGTATACTGCTGTAGACGAGAGTGATGGCAACGAGTATGAGAGCAAAGAAGTGACTTACAAGGTGATTCAGTTCCCTTCTACGGTACATATTAATAGTCATTATGTTCTTGTTCTAACAGCTGTTCCAGGCAACACCTCTGCCCAGTATTTCCGCTCCCCAGCCACAGTTTCTCAACCTTATTAAACAGAAGAAGCCCACTGGTTGCAAGACTATGTCACGGAATGCTTTTCAGCATGTTAGAACCCCATTGACTCCATTGTCAACAGCAACTACAGCCAGTTGGAGCGCTTCCTCAGCTATCTCACAAAGCCATCTGCCAACTCCAACAGTCCAACCCACTACATCTCCCACTAATGCCACCACGTCATCAGCACTCACCAGCGCCGCCACGCCATCAGCACCCACCAGTGCTGCCACACCATCAGCACCAGTGCCTACACCGCTGGTAATCAATATACAAAATGCTGTTGATGCTGCATCTCCATCTCTGACACTTCAATTTCATGCGGATTATAAAACAGGTACACGTGCGAAAATTAGTGCCTATACTGCTGAAGGTGAAGGTCTCCTTCTCCAGGCAATCCAAATTCTTGAAAGGATTTCTTCCCAGACTAACTTTACATGTCCAGTGGGCAGAAAAGGCTTTTTCTGCAGCATGTGTAGTCACCAAGGTCAATCTTGCTTCCGACAAACGGGTAATTAAACTGGTGCGCTGCAATGAATGACTAAGTATTCTGTTTGACTTAATATTCCCATAGATCACTGCACGAGGAAGTCAAATACATGGCAAAACTTACAAATGGATCCAGGTCAAAGTCGAAACAACCTACCACTTTGACGGTGATGGCAGCAAGCAAGCCGCCAAGAAACATAACAAGGATTTGTATCACACTCTTTCTGCTAGGAATTTCTCTGCTTTTGCATACAAGGTTTGTCAATGTCATACTTGCCATTGTCAGCACTTAACTCCCAATCTAGGACCGCAAGGATTGGATTGGTTATGCAGAGCATCCTTCGATTGTTACACTCTTGGGTTATATTTTCAAAAATGGTATGGGTACAGTGTTTGATGGATACTTCAAGATTATTTCCCTGAAAACACTAGCTTCTCTGTTCACGATGGTGAGTGGGAATGGTGTCTGCCCTGATAATTTCACCTTACTAGCCTGAGCTAGGTACAAGCAACTCTCACAGAATGGGCAACTGGAAAGTGCATCAAGGTCCAGAAATTCAGCGAGGAAGAGCATAGAAAGTTCTATGAAGGTTATCTCGAAGACCTTGCCAAGTGGGATGATATGAACCCTGTAGTGTCCACAAACATTCGGAAACAAATGTTCAATAAAGCGCGGTACAAGGCTAATTTCTCCTCTATATTGCCATTCATGCTGGATTTTACATTAGGGATCAAACATGTCCAAAGCCTATGGGTGAAGTTGACGCATCTCATATTTCTGGCAACGTTGAAGATGATCTCCGTGCTCAGATGGAGGCATGCACTGGTGACACCGAGTCAGAGGCTAGTGCCAGTTAATATTTGGTGATATGGAATGTGCATTAATATTATGAGTATATCCAAGTTGGCTACACGGTACTGATAGTAGGTGAATAATTGTAGATATGCACTATACTACACTGACTATGACACACTACATGTATGCAAAGGGAAACTATATTGTACTATGAAGGAATTACAGTCAACTACACAGTACTCTGTAAAGGGGGACTTTCCTACAGACCTACGATTACTATCTTGGCTACTTAAACCTATGGAGTGAAGCCATTTTTTCCTGATGTGCACTCAAATGCTATAGGCAAAGATAACTAAGTAAACAGTACAAAAAAGCTTGATAGTTATGTATAATTATTTTCATTCTACTTACTGGCTTGCGGTAACAGGTTACAGGGAGGAAGTGAAGAGAAGAAAAAAGAGACAGCAGTAGGCTATGATATGTTAGATAAACAGCAAATAAACAGTATAAGCTCAAGCTTGCAAAAGAAAAGGATTCAAGGAATGAGAAATCAGTGCATGAACCAAGGCACTATTGAACGATCTTGTTACGATCTTGTGTAAGAAATAGGAATTGATATGAAAGTAGCTAAGTATACTTGGAATTACATTCCGAAGGCGTGAACAGTGGTCAAAAAGAAGCTGTTCAAGGTTGCAATGCCTTCTAAGTATTTTGATGTCCATATGGCTGTGTAACTGACTGAAATTGGCTCGGGCGCCCCGTGCGCTCGCTTTGGCCGGTCAAAACATTCATGCATCTGCACATTGTGAATGTGCTTGTTTTTTTGGTCACAGGTGAACATTGGATTTGCTTCGCTCACCCAATGATATCAAGAGGTGCAATCTGGAGAATGCGGCTTGGGGAGACTCCTGAGATGCTGGAGGATGAAATTTAACGATGTTCAATGTTCAATAGACCACACACGCTGTAAACTATTTGGCAGAGCTAAATAAATAAAAAAAACAAATGTCTTGAGAGAGGAAGGTTTGATGAAATATGGGTACAAAGTATCCTCTGTAATTAATTTGAGGCGAAGTATATGGTCGGAGGCGCTACTTAGTGTAGTAGGCCATAGGTTGTGTGACACTATTTAACAAAAAACTTCAGTAGATATGTAGTGAAAATCTTCGGTTTGGATGGTGGAGACCAGAATAATCACTGCAACAGGATAGCATGCCTAGATACATGTAGTCAATATCTAATCTTGCTAGTATAGCACTTAGGACATAGGTACTTACAGCTGCAATGACAGCGAGGCCTTCAATAGTATTTGGTACCCATGGAGTAGTTATCACGTTGTATGTGGTGAGCACAGTAATCATCACTGATATAGACTGTATTATGCAAAAAATGGCCCCAGACTCTATCAGGAGTTTCAATATATTCCCTGCCCATGTCCCTTGATGGGCAAAGCATGTATCAAGTCCTGCAATATACTGATGATAATTCCTATAGAGTCCGAGAGTGAGCTAATCGTGATTCACGCCTAGAAGTTTAGAAAATTATCTAACCAGGCTTTGCAGGCAAACAAGATAGTCGCAACCAAATCAACCACCAAGGAAATGATAGCTGAAAGCCAATCCAGAACAGCAGATTTGGATAACTCTTTGCCTGAGTTCACATCGATCCAAATACAGTCTGCCATATTTATACCTGCATCAAATGGTCAAGTAGCTACAAGATCTGTACCACTGCGATCGCTCACTAACATTGGCAATCATTAGGATCGCAAGAATGAGCCTACAGTTTTTGCTATCATGATACAAAGACCATGCTCGCCACACTCCAATTCCATCACTCAGCAGGAGCTGTATAAACACGCATACTCTGAATACCTAATGTACGGACTAGGTATCCATGACACACATTAATTGTAAGTGCCCATGAGGACATATCCTGCCATTTCTCAGCCTCCTCTGTGGAAAATTGAACCAGAGCGGCGAGTCCTTTGTCGGCTGTTTGTATGAGTATATGTACCGTGCTGGTCAGGTCAATTTTTCCAATAGCAATTGTACCTTGGCAGGTGGAGGAAACAAAAATTGCCAGTAAGGACACAAGGAGGGCAGCCTTAGGGCGTCCCCAAGGTCCTGCTCTAACAAGTGCAGAAAACATGGATGAGTGGCAGCAATACTTGACATGCAGTTGGGTACATACCCTGTTAACAAATGAACTGCTACAACCAATCCTAAAACAAATGCTCCTGAAACCCTTCAATTAGCCATTGCTTTTTACCCAATGCCCATAATGAGCTCCAGATTTTGCTTATGCGCACCATAGCCAACAAAATAAACCATTAGATTGACAACGTGGAAGAGCTCAGTCTGAGCATAGGTTGATATCAGCTGTTGTTCATGGGGAGTCATTGAAAACGGCAAGAGTTCTTGTCAACGGAGCGTATAACTTATACAACTATTACGACACAGGCTACCCCAAAGACCATCAACAAAAATTCTGATACATATGCTATTATCAAGCTATTGTATATGTAAGAGAATGGTGTTTGATTTATCGGTGTTGATATCAATCAACAAAATGTATATGGGGCTGGAAGCGGCTGTCGGGCGCTGCAGAGCACCGAGAAGTGTACCCGTTTGGCCTCAGATGTCATGCCTCTCACCCCCACTCCGGTTCACTAGTACATCTTCCTGTGAGTCGTTTTGCTTGCTCCTCTCGTGGAGTCTGGACATGGGCCAAAATCAATTTTGTCAAACCCAGATCATCTCCAAAGAAAGTTGGGAATAAGGCTGTGACTACGTTGACCAACTAGTGCAGATATCATAGTAGTATTACAGTCGGGGACAGCCAAACTCGACAAAAAGCATAGCTGTTGATCCGAAGATTCCCGAGCCAAAATAATTACAGATTCAGACTCAGAAAAGCCAAATACATCAAAAAACACACCTCCAAAGTTTTTCACACGAGGTTTTAGGAACGGCCAAATTTTCACTAAACTTTAAAGAACCTATAGTATCTACAGAAGAACATTGACTAATTAGGTTGACATATCACATCTATTGGGCAGTTGAGCCAGGGCTGGTTTTTTCGGTTGATTTTTGAGGCCACCTGTTTCTGGGGGCATCCGTGCTTTCTGCCCATCTGAAGAAGAAGTGCTTAAATTTTACTTTTTTGGACTTCTAAATTGGTTGGTGAATGTGAATTTTTTATTTCAAAATCATGAGTAGATTAGTGACTTGTGAGTGTGGGCCATCGCGCAAGTGCACGGCAGGTACAAGTCCTGCAAGTTGCAGCTGTGAACAAACTAGTTCATTGGATATACTTCATAATTTGAATTAAATGTAATGAACCGCTTCTCAGATCTCAGTTTATCACAAAGTCTACTGACACATCTTAAGCACAAGTGACAAGAGTGCTTACAAGACTTGCATCACATGGAAGACCTCCATGTTGAACAAACAACATGGCAGGACAATGTTCCAAGGCTGCCAGAAAGGCCATTCATGAGACCATCCAGCTCTGAGGTTGAGATCAGTATTGGCCAACCCCGGTATATTCACAATAATGTTGCTTCCAAGGGGAGGAACTACTAGAGGTGGGAGAAGGGGAATCATTGCAAAGCTTGTCTCCAGAAGATGTGGGAGGAGGAGTAAGAGGAGGAGCATTGGACAAGCCACTTCCATTGCAATCACGATTTTCTGAGTGCTTGGCAAGGACGATGGATAAAACTCAACAATCCAAGGCTACCTGAGAGACCGACTGTTCAATCCAGTTCCAAGGTCAAGATCAGTATCAGCCAACCCTAATATATTTGCAATAATTATTTCCAGATACAGATGGTGCGCTACTGGAGTTGGCCCAAGCAGGGCAGGAGCCAGAAGACAGCCCAGCAGATGGCGGAGAAGATGAAGGTCCCAAACCGGTGCAGAGCCGGACCCAAATCGGAGCCAGAGCCAGCTACAGATGATGGAGACGAGTCACAACAGGCTGATCCAGCCAACCACAGATGCAGGAGACAAAGAACTGGTTCCAACAGAAGAGCCAGAGCCAGAGCCTGGACAACCAGCTCTATAGGAGCCAGCAAAACAGGTGTCCAAGGCCACCCAGATGTTGGTGAAGGAGCTGAACAAAATTGCTTGAGTCAGTTATGCAAAGTAACAAAGGGAATACATACCAGCTGAACTGCCATTTCCATCTTGGCAGCCACAGTTTTCTCTGTCGCTGGAATATTTGACATTGGTGAGTTGACCATGATCAAGATCAAAGGCATTTTTTACGAAAGGCAACATCGGTTGAGACAAGCACCACGTTGGACGAGATTTTCCTTGCTAAAATGGGGAAGAGGATTGACGTTTGATATATATAAATCTAATGATTAAACTCACCAGATGTCTCGTCTCATCTTGCACCTCCAAAATAACCCTCCAAGATAACCCCATAGACGGTAGACCCGCATAAGCCAAAAAATCATAAGCCAAGGATATTGTCACATGCTTGAGTTCTTGATCACCAAAAGCCGTATTACTGAGAAGCATAGGAAGCTTCTCCGTCTGGCAGTAGTAATGTGGAAGATTGAAAAAGTCAGATGCGCACTGCGCAGGCAATAAAGCACGTGATGTGCGCTTTGACATCCCAAATATATCAAAACTAAATCTCCTTATTAGGTCAACCCGATTTGGACAAGATCAGGCTCAATTGGGACAAATTCTCACGCTGAAACCCGCCATAAGGACGAGCCTTCATTACATTCAGGACTCGTAAAAGGAACATTTTCCGCATTTTCCCTTATTTTTAGCAATTTTTTTTAAAGGACAGCCAATTTTTTTTAAAGGGACAGCCAATTTTTTTGAGGGGGGGGCAAAGTTTGAAGTCAAGTTTATGGAAAATTGGCTTGTGAAAATATGTTCTATGTGTCCTATTAAATAACCTCTTGCAAGCTTTCCTGTGACCTCTGTAGCCTATAAAACCTTGTCAAGTTTTTTGTCGAGTTTGGCTGTCTCCCACTGTAGTATCCTTGGATTTCAGCGATCATGTCAGAAGTGTTGCCAGGGTCGGTTTACCATTGATGTGGCTCTTATTCATCAGATGAGCAAGAGCCCAATCATGGCTACCTACTTTCAGTTAATAAACCCTTCTCGGCTGCCACCCAGTGAACAGCTTCAAGTTGTTGTATATTTGCCAATGTGGCAACTCCGGAGATTAGTTAGCCGGATCATTATGTTTGTATGTCTGTATACTTACTCATCGTATTGCCAATATTATACAGTATGTACAGTATATAAGCTGGCATGTAGTACCGTAGTACTCATGCGTTTGTAAGGTATCTAATACCTTGTTCAACTGCACTTACTCTCTGTGTTGGATCCCACCTGATTGGACACTCATTGGATTCCCTAACAGAACTCCCACACAGCTAGGCTCTTAGAAACTTGCAAAGTTTGTACTAGCCTAAAGACAATCTTAACCTGCTTATCACCCCTTTGACTACAGTTCTTCAAACCCTCTGATGGGTCTTTCATTGTCACCATCCAACGGTTTATCCTCTACCTCAGCACTGTCATCCGGGAAAATCCCTGCCTTGACAATGATTCGTGCATTCAGAGTAGCCATAAGACTATTAGAATAACTGTTTTTTTTTGTTAGCAAAAAAGAGGCAATTAATACATTGTATCATGATATCAATAGAGAAAACCAAGTGACGAACAGTTTGGGTAGAGGATATAATCTGAAATTGTAAGCATATCAGTTCAATTGTGTTTAATGGAGCTTGATCCTTACAATGTAATGTCCACGATGCTGTTGACTTGGAATATTACAAAGAGTATGAGTTGGAATAATGCGCTTAATGCAGTTAGGACTCCAGTGTCAATAGCAATGGTCATGGCCCTCTTTACTCTTGTTATCAGGGATTGGTTTTTAGTAATTCGAATCTGTTTGCGCTGAAACAACCTAAGAATCTTGCTCGTATAATGCAAAAGCCGTCAAATTTCACCAAGTAGATTAGGTTCCCTGTGATTGTTAGGTCACAAAAGGTACTGCTCACTAACCATGTCTATGAAGAAATGAGCTGAACCATTTGAATGAACAAGGGAGATCAACAGTTACCGAATAAAGTGCGGGCGCTGCCAGTGACATGGACTGTGTCCCGGCCAGAAGCACATTCTGGCATCAATCGGCTGTGAATTATGGCCACAGCAAAAGCAAGGTAAACACATACTAATGACCCCCAATATGACACCATTACACACTGAGTGGCAGACAGGATCATAACAGGCACAAATATTTTCCAACTTCCACCCAGGAGGTGGATGCGCCAGGCATAGGAACCTTGAACCATGGCAGCAACTGGATGACCATGACTTTGATGAGCTACTGAGTCTTATGCTAGTAACTAGGACATACCCAGCCCACAAAGGATACAAATGCATCTGAAAGCAGGCTCAAAAGAAAGTGAAAAGGAGAGAGATCCTTCTGTAACAATGGCCTGAATAATAATCACGGTCGCAACTACAGTAGATGTAAGTTCCATGACAAAGATCAACAGCACTGTAAAATATTCAGGTGGTGACTTTAACCAGTTACGGGTTCAAGTTGTAGACCAATATAAGTACCTGTGAGTTTCAGATAGCTAGGATCTGTTCTCCGGAATGCAAGGTAATAGAGGACTGATGCAAAGGGTAAATGAGTGGGAATTACAACATTGGACTTGCTTGCACATACACATTTGGATAAACAAAATGCCTTGCAGAACGTAGCTGAGCATGTATCCAATAAACTGAGTGTACCAATTTTCCCCGCTCAAAGTCAATTATATGTATTTCTCTACTTGTAAAACATACCAATGGAGCATCCCTGGGTAAAAGTGTCTGTCAGGTCGAGAGGGGATTTAATTCTATCTCACAGGAGCGACTTACATCAAGGCTGAAAGTTGCTCCAGCGCTTCGGAGTCTGGGTTAATCCCACGTTGAATCACTGTCGATTTTAAAGAGGAAAATGTCTCAATCATTGTGAACAAAGGAGGGAAGCGTTGTATCTATGAGTCTGTCCAAATAGGCACCCAGGGCGAAGTTCAGAGGGTCAACTTGGGTCCAAGCTCGGCTTGGACTTGGAATGTTGGCAGTAGGCAAAGCGATGGATGTGTTGTCCTCAGATGAGGCTTATAAAGTCAAGGCAAGTCCATAAACTGACAGTTCCCGGTTGTTCAATGCAATTATTTGCCCATCTTGAACATCGTAGAAGCCATAGCAATGGTTACAGAGCGCGAAGGAGCAGACTAGCAGAGGTCATTATACACATAGACCAAGAGGCGGTTCCAAGGGACGGCGATTGTATCAATTTGATGCGTGTTTTATTAACTCGACTCAGAATAGAACCGAAAATACTGGGAAAACCACGCACAGCCAACTTCGAATGATCGTTTTGAAGACGACAAGATCATCAGGATTGCCTCACCAATAGACTGCAAGCACGACAGGCCTCGGCATAGGGGAGTACCGAAGAATGCGCTGTAATAAGAGGCGCTGTACCTTGAGATGGAGGAAGGGGCGCCGACGGATGTCTCTTAACCGTGTACAATTCCCGATGGACTCTCATTAGTCAATACGCAAACATCTGATGGCGTATGTTGGTTGTGAGATAGAGACTCCCCAGGATGATCGATGATGGTTGACGCAAAAGCTCGTAGAAAGATAAGCCGAGGATAGATAGGTGATGCATAAGAGGGGGCAAGTGTTCGACAGATTGGCGCCAACTGTGCGGCGATTTTAGTGAGGATTGAGGGAGTCTCGACTGGTGAGCGCCGTAATTAGAAATACGGGGATTAAGTACTCGCGAGGTAGATGGGTACTAGTAAAACGAATGTGACCGAAAGCATAAGAATCATGTGACAGAAATGTGGATTATTCGGGCGCCGAATTTGATGTCCAAGCCGGCAACATTGGATCCCTGGACTCAACCTTATCGCTTCTCGAGAGACGAATGGTTTCAAACACTCGGCGTCGAAACGGCTGAAACGTCGAAGAACGAACATCGAGTTCTATATGCTTTCGAGAGAGTGATATTCCTTCTCGTCCCGAACAGCGCTAGGCCTTACTGCAGTTAAGCTCAAGCTCAAGTTCCAGCCAGCCTAGACTCAGTCCGAAGGAAGATCAAAGGAATGCCTTTTCCAGTCATGCAAGTTAAGGGCCGATGGGCTGGCCAATCTCTCACGAAATATCTCCGTCAGCATGCAGAGATACTAGCGCCCTATATGCAGGCAAACTCAGTTGTCCTCGCACAGTTCACACACATTGCGATGCCACCTGTTCAATAATTCATTTTGGTAAGTCTTTCATAGGTCAGATGCTCCTACATTTCAGGGGTATCTGCGTTTCGCTTGATGCGTCGCAATGCTCCTACGGTTTTGGGTATCTCTGCTCACCTAGATTCCTCTGCTCCTAGGTATGCACTCACACTGCTGGGTCAAAGCACGAGATCAGAAACAGTGGGGTTTGTTGAGCCGCGTCGCTTGCGGGAAGCATTGCCTACAAGCGACGAGCCCGAAACTTTAATATAGATAATACAACCTACATAGTATCTACTAGTACATACAATAACCATCTAGACTAAAGGAACAAGCAGGCCATAGAATGTATTTCTCTACTTGTAAAACATACCAATGGAACATCCCTGGGTAAAGGTGTCTGTCAGATCAAGAGGGGATTTAATTCTATTTCGCAGGAGCGACTTACATCGATGCTGAAAGTTGCTCCAGCGCTGTGGTCTGGGTTAATCCCACGTTGAATCACTGTCGATTTCAAAGAGGAAAAGTGTCTCAATCATTGTGAACGGAGGAAAGCGTTGTATCTATGAGTCTGCCCAAATAGGCACTCGGGGCAAAGTTCAGAGGGTTAACTTGGGTCCAAGCTCAGCTTGGAATGTTGGCAGTAGGCAAAGTGATGGATGTGTTGTCCTCAGATGAGGCTTATAAAGTCAAGGCAAGCCCGTAAACTGACATTTCCTGGTTGTTCATTGCAATTGTTAGCCCATCTCGAACATCGAAGAAGCCATATAGCAATGGATTCAGAACGCGAAAGAGCAGACTAGTAGATGACATTATACACATAAATCAAGAGACGGTTCCAGGGGACGCCGATTGTATCAATTCGATGGGTGTTTTATTAACTCGACCGTTCATAATAGAGCCAAAAATACTGGGAAAATCACGCACAGCCAACGAATGATCATTTTGAAGACGACAACAAGATCATCAGGATTGCCTCGCCAATTGACCGCAAGCACGACAGACCTCGGCATAGGGGAGTACCAAAGAATGCGCTGTAATCTCCAGGACGATCGATGATGGTTGACTCAAAAGCTCAAGACAAGCCGACGATAGATAGGTGATGCATCGAAGATGAACTGTTCGCAGATTGGCGCCAACTGTACCACGATTTCTCGAGAGGATTTAAGGGGCCTCTGGACCAGTGAGAGACATAATTGGAAATACAGGGGTCGGGTGCTCGCGACGTAAATGGGCGCTAGGCAAGGCGCGTTACAATCAAGTACATCTAGAGCAGGAAGAATGAGATAGCCTAAGTTCGACGATTCGGAAGCGTAATGAACATACATTAGAACATGATAGCCACCGAGTCGCGTTCAGAAGCACCTATCTTTGGCTGTGGAACACAAGGAATGGTAAAAAGACTGTCGCCGAGACCGTAAGAAAAGAAATGCCGATTGTTGTCGTTTTCGATAAAAGGCGCACGCACCGGGCGGCAAATTCGACGCGCACTTCTGTCCCGGCAACACGGCACTGCAAACTTTGGTTTGATCGCTTCTCGACAACTTCTCGAGAGACTGTACCAAATGCTTCCTGTCAAATATTCAGCGTCGAAACGAAACGTCGAAGAATGAACATCGATCTCTACATGTTTTCAAACCTTTCACCTTTCATTTAGAGACTTCTCGTTCCGAACAGCGTTAGGCCCAAGCTAGACCTGTAACTACAATCAAGCTCAAGTTCAAGTTCCAGCTACAGAGTCATGCGTGTCCTCATCGAAGAGGCCGCTGTTCCACGTCCGTCCGTATTTTTCTGCTTTTTGCTGCCAGCACTTGACCTTCCTGCCAAGGTTTTGTATGTTAGAGTTTCCTCGTTTACTCGTATTTTGCACCCGGAACGACTCGGAGTCGCAGAGGGCAGATACTTGCAAAGTGGAGTGTTGCTTTCGAGTGGTGCTTGTGGAGCACCAACGATGGGATTGGGGCCCAGACGTATATGTATCCTTTGCCTCTCGATTGAAAGCTCCCAGCTGGGAACTAGTACCCCCACAATTCTGATGCCAATCCATTGATAGCCTAGCTCTAGGCTTCTCATATGCGACGACGAGTGCGGACGAATCAACGGAGGTGCTGCATCGCTTTTCACAAGGTTCAGCTACCTCCCGTGCTCCTCGCTTTCCCGTGCCCACTGTTTGCAGTGTATAACTGTTACTCCATGTAACGTGGCGGTTCTTAATGCGAAGTCTTCCCGCATCCACGCCGTCTCGATACTCAGTCCACTAGCTTCAAGCTTCAGCGTTCAGACCGAGCCCCGGGGTCGACTCCCAACCTATCCCCAACCGAGAGTTGAATCTTGGAGACCGTGACTACGTACAGTACTGTACTCGACATGGTCGGAAATTAAAACTATTACTACTACTACAACATGAGTCCTACAATAACCACCGCCTGCGCCGTAGTGGCACGTACCCTGTATTATACTAAATGACGCCCATAAATTTGAATCCGTGTAGAAAATGCTGATAGTTCGATGGTTGAAATATATCCTATCGCTAGCATGCAACTGCAGTGCACCAGTCTACAATGGGTGATACATTAGCTCGACGAAAAAGTTGTGAAAGTGATTCTTCGCTTGCTCACCTTTTTTTCGTGGTATACTATTCCCATTCTATTCCCATTCGCCTACAAACTCCTTCCTATCCCGCAGCTCCTGCATCTCCGACACCGAGACATGGTGTACGCAGACACTGTCGTAATCAACAGCCTTGTTGTGATCGGCCCACCAACTGTGTTTGATCGCGTCGTGAAAACCATCGTGGTCATCGACAATCGTAGAGCTCGGAGCGAAATCCGCGACCCATTGCCCGACGACGACATCGTCCGATGGGTAGTGCACATGATGTGGCAAAACTATCTCGGGAGAGGTAAGTCTGTCGACGAGGTGGGAGCTGATCATGACACCGTAGCCTAGAGGGTATGGGTACCACTCCTCGCCGGGGTACTGTCCCAACTCTAGCAGCTCATCCTCGTTTTCGAAGGTCGTCTCGTTATCGTAAGGGTTCGATTTGAAATGCAGTTTGTGGAAGCCCATCCTGCCGATAAAGATATCCTGAGTCTGAGGAGAGTCCAAGTCTGGTAAAAGGTAGGGCAGCCTTCGTGCGAGGGCACCAAGACGAAAGAACGCGTCTGTATCTGCGCTGAGATAGTAGTCATACGTGGACCGGGGTGCCTGCGAAGCCCATTTTAGCATCCTCCACCGCTTTTCACCGAGACGCAGCCCACTCTCTTTCATGTCGAGCCGGATAATGTCTCCATATTCCAAGTGTTCCTCGAGCACTCGTCTATCCTCGTCTCCTTCTCCAGAATACCCAATTAAAAATCTATAGTGTATGACGACTTCATTCTTCGGTACACCTCGTAGAGTGGTTTCTCGGAATGCTTGACGCCTGGCGTATTCTTTTGGTTGTGATATAATGCCGATTCGTAAAACTAGAGGTCTAGGTGGTGGTGCAGTAAGCCAGGCGGGTTTGTCGTCGGTAAAATTATAGTCGCTAGCGATAAGATAGTTACGAACGGGCCCCTCATTATCTGCAAGGGAAGCGTCAGAGTCGTGCTTGCCTGCTGTATTACCTGCTGTAGGTGAAGAAACAGGGAGCCCACCGACGGTGTGGTCTACTAGAAAATGTGGTGAAGCATAAAGATGGAGGAGGAAGGCGACCAGAGCGAGGCTTGGAAGTATGAACAAGGCACGCCTTCGAAAATTCTGATTCGCCATCGGGGGGCGGAGGAGGAAAAAAGTGTCGACTTACCTGAATGCCAAGGCTTATGTATAAAAGTAAGATTTTTACTCAAGCACATGTGGACTAGTGAACATCCGCTTCATTTCGACAGCGATAACGGAATTCAGGTGATTCAGTAATTCAACCATCGGCAGGCACCCACATTTGCATACATTCGGCCGCCTCTGGGTTCGGCTAAAACTCACCGATACGCCGGACGGCAGAACGCGGCTTCTGTAAACTATTACGCAATTGCGTAAGTTATTGTCTCATAGCTTACTCTTCTTCCAGTAACGACGACATTCATGATTCATCTGAAAAACTGCTTTCTCCGTCGCAGAACAAACCAGTAGCCTACCTAGCTTCAATAATGCGCTGGCCATCCTTGCACTACGTCCGAAAGCTATGTGCTCGAGCTCGTTTCATATATATTGCCGAATAAGGAAATTTTGAGGCAAATACGGCGTCTATTCATTCCCGCTTCAAATCGTTTCCCTCCGTCTCGGACGCGTAAGGCTTTGGAACATTCAGCGAAGTACTTTCATGTTGTATCGCTATGTGAGGGTACAGTAAAGGCAACCTACGCGGCTACACAGGTGAGAGTCGGCTTTGTCGTCCTCGGAGGTTTTAAAAAAGCTTTTTCCAGATGTACGCACCTTAATCATATGCATTACCTCCGGTTCTCTGTCCTTGGAATAGTACTCGCAGAACGGTTGATTTAAACAATACCAAGACTTAAGGCAGAGCTATGCAACGAGATCAAGCTCGAATGTGGCATGGAAACCACTTCACATCAAGTCCGTTTACTTCATTCAGAGTCCAGACCCATCGAGGAATACATACATTGAAGCTGAGCTTGACGCGCTGGCCAAGCTCATCATGATCGCCCAGACAACCTCAATCTCAATCATCTGGCCACCTCACTTCTCGTACTGAAAAAAAGTTCAAGGACTCCTGCCCGTCTCGTCAAAAATGGCTCCTTTCGAGAGTTTCGAAAATTCGTGGCACCTGGACAACGTTTCCATTGCACTCGGTTAGATTGTTGAACGCAGGACGTTCTGATGTATCGGTAGTTCACCTGTATTAACGCTTTTCGTTTGAATGTCTACTCTAGTTCCTTTTACGTCCCGAGTAATTGAGAATTCCGCCGATAAGGATTGCCTAACCTCTCTTGAACGGGCGGCGCCGAGGCGCTACTCGAAGTGTAGATAGACCTTTGGCAGAAAATGGAATGAGGGGACAAATGATACCCAATTATCATCTGATAATGCTTGAGCTAAAACACACCAGACGTAAAAATCGCACTTGGAATTCCCTGGATCGCATTGATAATTGTTTTGACGGCCAGCTCGCCCAAGTTTGTCGGGTTCTTCTTGCTCTTTCAATTTGTTGTCTTGTGCAACTACCAAACGTCCGATCCATTGTCATTAATGTCGAAAGCAAGCCTAACAGGATCAAGAAATGTCTCGCCGTTCAATGACGATTTGGAGTCCTTGCGTTCGTAACGTTGGTATAACAGATTTTCTTTGCCCTTGAAAGAAAAGAAACTGGAGGAACTTGCGGAGGACAAGATAGTTCGGAGGGAAGAGGAACGGATAAGCAAATGGAAGCTTCTGTTATATGGTAAGCTGATTCCGTAAATATACGGGAACACAGCAGAAAGCCTCCGTGGTGTCAACTATGTTTAAGAACTTCGTCAGCTACAGCAGGATAATAGACTAGGAAATACCTCTGCACGATCGCTCGGGACATCCTAACATCCACCTGAGCACTGAAAGAAAGCCAGAGGAAATGGAAAGGCGTTCCAGTAAAATGCGGAAAAAATTGGGTTATCGACCTTGAAGTTACCGATAACGGGCAAAGTGCGATTCTGGGAGGAAGACAATTTTCGGGAACTGTAGCGTGGTTTGATTTCATGGGTGTAAAAATGAGGAGATCATGCTTACTACGCGGTGAGGTGCCGGTGAGGACAGACCCGAGAGGTTGATGTTAGTGATATGGAGTTCAGTCGAGGATGGCGTTAGGTTGGAGTTGGCATTGAGTTGATTCGGGAGACGAGCAGACATTCAACGTTGCAACATATACTCAGAGTTTGGGCCGCTGAGGACGTTGATACGCTGTGAGAGGAGTGATCAGCATTTCCCGAAACGAACCGCCGGTCCAGGTACTCAAACCAGACATGCGTGTACGACTTACTGCCCTCCAGATTCCTCCTCGTCGAACTCGAACGCGTAACCTGATCTCAGTCAGCCATACGCCGCGCGTAAATCATCTTGTTGCCTATGGGCATTGAGCAAGCATCTACCACAGAGTTGGGACAAGCCATCTTGGATCGTTTGAAGAAAGATGTTCGTTCGTCGAGAGCAGAGCTTTGAATTAAGTAGATTATTACCTTTCACCAATTTTCGACCTCTAACGATTTTAAAGGCTGAGAGAAATGTAATTACGCCAGTTGTATTTGACAGATTTTGGACAACGGAGGAAGTGTAGAAGCGGATACCCGGTCAACGAAGAGTTCGGGAAAGAGGCATGATTAGAATCAAATTAGAAGCGCTAACCTTGCCACGTGGCAAATTCTGTCAGGCGCTTTTATGTGAAGCATCTTCGCAACCTGGTCCTAAGACGGTGGTTGCAATCTGGAACAAATCGAAGTCCTGACAATGTGAACCCGAACATGGAGGCCAGGCCATGACTAGTATCGTTGCCACCGGTTACTACAAAATGATCTTTATAGCTCCGAATGAGCTCCGAATGGGCTGACCCCGTAGATCAGCATGATCTGAGATGGATAAGTAGACTGGCAGTACCTTGTTTTATTGACATTATAAATCTCTAGTGCCATTGGCCCGAACTACTAGTAGTAAATGGAGCAAAACATAGACACAAAAGCACTCCAGGCCCGTGCCTCAAACGGAGACGCGCTGGGAGGTCAAATTTGAACACTACATGTTTAAGAGCAAGTTACAGTTCCTGATCATTGACAGTTACATTTCGTTCCTTTTTATTACTGTACATATGGTAGGATGTCATCCAAGTCCAGTGAGTATCTTGGTCAGCTTTCAATCGCTTCTCTATTGGAGAGTGGGTGGTTTCGGGGGTCGTCATGTCGGGTGCCACGATATCTGCCGCTCCTGTTAGGCTGTTTCACCGGTGTTTCACCGTTACTCATATGCTGACGAAGTAGTGCTCATATTGAATCGATCGTTTCTATATTCGCCAACGGAAAGCCAAGACCGAAAGCTACTTTCAATGCTTTCAACATGCTCAATTCAAGTTGGCTGTGTAAAATGGTGACACTTCGACTCTCGCAATCCACATATATAATACCTCTGGTTGTGTCGTAACCTCAGACTCTTCGATTTTCCTTCTTTTGTGTGTTGTTCTCAACGTTTACCTTCACTATTTTTATTGTCCCCCACTGGTTTCAGAATGACTCCAGACGAACAACAGCTCATATATACGCAAGCTGAGGAGATATTCTCCACTACTGTGAGCCTCATGGTCGCTCTCTCTGGCTATGGTGCGATGTTGTGAATTCTGGTTGAACTAAACTTTAGCTAACAGTTAAGATATAGGAGCCTTTGTTTTAGGGTTCATTATTACTGTTCAGTTGCTAACCATGTGCGTCATGTGCGACTCATTCGAATTATCCTCCATTCAAGGGTGTTGTTTTTTTGGCTCAGAAGGGGATCAAGTCGGGGACGCCCGCAAACTATCCTTCTTGCTTGCTTAGTAGCCAGTCTCATTTGCTTTACTTGGACTATCTTTTCTCATGGAGGAACAGTTCTAATGAATGATTTGTATGCATTTATGCAAACACTAGAACAAGGGATCATCGCTCAGACCCAGGCTGCGAACAAGAAACATATGATATGGTGGTATATGTTTGATTGGCCAGTTACAACCAGCGTGAGCATTATTCCTCGCTTTCTATTTTACGCTGTCATCTTGCCACACAGATTCTTTTGAGCGATGGGATTGTAGTATGGAGAGCATGGTGCTTGTTTCAGCAGCACAGATTTTGGAGACTTATGCTTGCGACATGTATGATTGCCAACATTGGTGCGTTTTCTTGATGAACCTAGGGGCCCTAAAAATGGCTAACCCAGTGTACTTGGAATTTAATCCATGGTCGGCTTTGAAGGCATCAATGTAGCAGATTGTATCTGGGCTGATGTGAGATTGGGGGCGGCGGACGGCCCTACCATTCTAGATTGGCTTTCGGCTGCGTTTTCCTTGGTAGTAAATATGGTGGCAACCATTTTGGTCGCCTACACAGCTTGGCAGGGCATTTCCTTAACATCCGGATGTAATCTGCTCATTCAGGGTTGCACTATAGGACTCACCATCGGGATATGGCGGCACTCAATGGCAGCTTGGTCCGTAAAGGCACACGGGGAGAGAGTATATTGATTCTCTTGATAGAGTCTGGGGCTATCTTTTGCGCAATTCAGTCCTTGTATATCATAATCCTTGGGCTGCATGCATCTGGCGTTATAAATTCACGGTGGCCAGCGGAAATTACGGTAGCCCTTCTTGCCGTTGCATCTGTGGGTGTACCAATACCTATACAACAGTAGTTTACATTGATTCTTCGTTGTTTAGGCCTGTTATCCTGTTACAGTGATTACTCTGGTTCCCAGGTGTCAGAGCAGTGACGTACCCTACGTGAACAGTAGTGGGTGGCGTTGAGTACGTCCTACAACTTGTAGTCAATAAATTCTACTTTCTAAAAGTTCCTGTCGCTCATCTCAGTATCAGCAAGCGTTAAACAATTTAACAAAGGCTCCTTTGAAGTTGCGTTAGGCTGGTTGCAACTTCCCACTGCTAGATGACCTCTTTGCCCAAACTTGAGAAAAATTATGGCACTATCTGCGCTCTTGAACTAATGATTATGCAGTGACGAGTGCAACAACGTTATGCGTCAGATCACTGTTGACGCAGCCTTAGCAAACTTGATTTGCGCGAAGAGTTGGTAAGAGCTCTGTTGGATTGTTATGTGAGGTTGTAGTCGTACACAGCTACACAGCGCAGAAGTGAGCTATGTGAATTTTAGTGGTTCCTATATCGAGTTCGAAGCAAATGGCATCGCCTTGATATTCTCTCTGCCACGCTGACTATTCATTGAAAGCAAAAGTACTTCGTAGTAGACGGACTGCTAAGTAGTTGAGGCTGGAGAAAGAAGAAATAAACTGTATCTCCCCGCCAAACATACCAGGCGTAAAAATCAAACTTAAAGTACCCCGATCAACAATGATAATTGCATCAAACTGCAGCTGGATGCTCAATTCACCCTTCGGCGGACAGTTCACCTGATTCTTCTTGTTCTTCCATGTGCGCAGCGCCAACTCCATCGTGGCTGACCTATGAACCGATCCGCATGAGCAATGACGGGCGCAATGGTTCCTGTATCGCCAATAAATGCCTTGGCGTCCAATTTTGCAGTATTTTGAGGATATGGAGGTAGAAGCAAGCGAGACAAGTTTCCGGATGGCGGTTTTTCCTCAGCCTGGTGAAAAGAAGGGGTTTTTCTGACTGTAGATGCTTTGGCCCGATTAGAGTCCAGTTCTGGGCGCGATCGAAGGAGATCGGAGGAACTTGGATCCTGCAATGGAAACATAGTGTTTCAGGAAGGGATGAGCAAGCTCCCGCTTCTATTAGACTGATTCCATAAACACAGAGTAAATTTTAGCCGCACCTAAGCCTGTACCTAAGTATAATTGAACAGTGTTAACGAAGCATCCGCGCGTTGGTCTCCAGAAGGAGAGGGACCACCAAAAAGACTCTGGGATGTCAAACTCGTAAGAGCGGAGGTCTGAGGAATAATACTGTATGTTCAGAAATATCAACTCAGAGGCTCCATGATATGCTCACAATCCAATCCATTGAACCCTCCTGATACTCGCTGGAGCAAAACAAAGCCAGAAAACGGTTCGAGGTCAAGAAATTTTGGACATCGATCCTCAATAACTGTCATGGGATGCGAGCAGCATTCAACTCATCCAGTACACACCTCGGTAGCGAGAAGAGGGGGCAAACTCATACTCTCACATAATTTGCTTCATCGGGGATCAACGCAAGTTCACTGAAGATTAAGGAGTGGAACTTGTATCTCCTCTCACTCTGATTGTGATCGTATCGTAAATTTCTCTCTACACCAGTGACCATAGCCATGGCCTAGTGAATGATGGGTGAAAGTCATGATTATACCTTGACGGCAACATCCAGCAGGAATATAGGAACGAGTGTTGTACTGGCAGCCACTTGAAATGACTGCAAAAGGCATCCATAGGTTGCCTAGGGCGACCCTAAAAAATGAATAGCGAGCTTGATCAATTGAGGTAGAGTGCAAGGAGAGCACACCTACTGGACCTCTGTATGAGGATCTTCAGAGATCGACATTGGGCTTCGAGAAGTACCATTCTAAGTATTACTGGCTAAGACTCGACTCGAACCATGCAGAATGCCTTTCTGCCGAGAACAAGACCCATGAACAGCTCTGGATAGGCTGGGGACAGAATGGGTGTCAATGAGATAAGGCTAAACTGAATCGCTGGTGGGAACGAGCGGTAAGGTCATGATGAGCCCTTGGGGAAATGTGAGCACTCGGGCGCTTGCCGCAATGGCATTTTGGGTGGAAGCGCAGTAATTGGGACTTACGCTTGCGTAAGTGGTTGCTGAGAACTTGAGTTTCTGAAAGGATCATGCCTGTGTACTTTTGGTAGTCGCTACCGCCGAATGGGCTGAGGTTCAAGAGATGTATGTACTATGGTTGTTAGGGATATGATCTGCACAGGGATATGCAAAATTTCGAAAACTATGTGTTATAACCTGTTCCCGTAGCTCGTTCCCTTTCATTATTTTTTAGTGAGTAGTTTAGATACATTACTCAAGCTCTGGCTGTATTTTATGGAGCTACTTAAGATAGAAATAGAATGCGAAACGAAAATGTAATGATGAACTGAATTTTTTGCCATCAAATCCTCAGGAACATGTACTGGTTGTACACGGAAGGTCTTGAGAGGTGAGAAGCCCAAAGGGAATACATTTAAGAGCTTATTTCCAGCATATGATAGAACTGCGTTGAGGTGCAAGACCATGGTGAAGGAAAAGTCGATGGAAAAGCGGGCGGAAATTGCCGCTAAGCGCCCATTTGCATATCTCTAATTTTCACTCGGAAGTCGCCCGAGACCACCAGTAAAATGATTAAAAATACTGGAAACTCAACACGAGGACTCTGCAGTATTAAGAGCTACTCTGTCCCCTCAAATTTACAGTATCTTTAGTTGTTGCAAAGTTATTAGCGATTTGCCGAAAAGTTGCTTATCTCTAACAACCATAGTACAGCTGAAGCTCTGAGGATGTGCATTCTAGCAAAGGGATTCAATTGTGCCTTGAAAAGTCGTTAACTTACTGTGAGTCGCAGTGAGGAAAGAGAGGCATTGTCGTGACTGGGGTGAGATGAGAACGACGGTGGATTTACTGTTGAGATTGCTTTGCGGATTCAAAGGGCGCAAATTCTGACCAGTTGACAACCGTCTATTTCCACGTTGTAAAGGGTGTTAAAGAAATGCCGAAATATACCTGTTGCATGTACAAATCACTTAGCTAAAGATTCGACCTTGTATATACACTCGATCCCTGCATGCCACGCATCTCGGTTCAGCCACATTTTTGCCCATGATCACCTACGATTATGCACCAGCACAGCCTGGACTTCACACTCTATGTCTTCGGTTGTTCAGACATGTCTTAGGCAGCAATTGTCTACGAGTATTTGCAACAGATTATATGATTTTCATGGATTGGTGAGTTTTCAATAGAAGCGGTGGATCTGGAGGAAGAACACGGACGTCTTTAAAGAGCTTAACGAAAGGAGATGTACTGCGGTCAGGGACAGAAATTGACATCAGCACAGCCACAGGGCAATTGCTAAGCTCATTTCGGTCTTTCGTTCTATCACGTTCTACTCCGGTTCTCCTGCATCTTCCAAAAGATTATTAGGTTAAGCCTCTGCTTACGAAGTATCCAAGGCACGAACCATTAAAGAGGTTGAGGATAACTTGAAGTCAGGGTTGGCCTCCCTTGGTGACCACTGACATGTGCCTAGTGATACTGCGGTCCATCCATGTGCCTTTCTACCATCTTCATAAAAGATGGGTAATCCTTGCTTGTACAAACTCTTCATTCGGTAGATCTCCAGCATCATTCGCTCAATACCCCCCCATCCTTGGACCTACAGCAATGCTACAGGCTACGCAAGTCAGTTCGAACACGCTTTCAGAGCAAACGGCACACGGAGAAACAGAATCAGATCTCGGTTCTGAAAGCTGTTGGTTGTTACCGACGATTCCGGCTCATCTCCAAATGCTTCTATCACCATACATCACCATAGTCATGTTATTTTGTGCTACGAGCAATTATGATTACGAGGTCGCTCACCATCTACTCATAATGCTGTATATGTGCTACAGCCTATTGCGTGATACTGGCTGCCAATAGAATTCTTTTCATCCATTTAACTTTCCCTTACCAACTGATCTAAACTCCCAACTCACTCTGCCGTATCTAGCTGTCTTTCATTGATCGTCTCCAAATATCCATACGCCTCGCAATTTGTATACATAATAGCGCAGGTTTTGTTCACAAAACCCTCCAAGTTCTAGTTCGGGAGGTGGAGTTGAAATTTTTTGCGACATTCCCCTTCAAGTTCATTCGTTTTCATTGTCCCACCTTTGTTTGAATGGGTCCCGAAGAGCAACAGCTGATATCCGCAGAGGCTGAGGCGTTGCTATTTGCTATTGCCCCTCTGATGGTTATTCTAACCGGTTATGGTGCGTCAACGGAAGTCAGAGGTATACCTCGCTAACAATTAAGCTCCAGGAACAATTCTTTTAGGCTTTGTGATCGCCATTCGATCTCTGACTATGTGCATTTTGGTTTATTTATTCAATTTACCTTCCATTGATCACTATTGCTTTCACTAGAACAGAATCTTTGGGGCGCCCACAAACTGTCCTTCTCGTCTGTTTAGTGACCATTGTCCTTTGCTTCACCTGGACTGTTTTTGACAATGGAGGAGGGCTTTTGATGACCGATTGGCTTATATTTATGGAAACGTTACAACAAGGAATCGTTGCTCATGTCCAGGCTGCTGACAAGAAAATTATGATATGGCAGTATCTCTCTGATTGGCCAGCTACAATCCTTGCAAGTCTTACGTATATTACTCATGGATCTTCATCTTACGTTTGGTATCCAACACAGCTTCTCTTGAGTGATGGAATTGTAGTGTGGAGAGCAGTGAGTTTGTTTCGGCATGACCGATTTTGAAGGTCCATTCTTGTGATACTTATGGCTGTCAACATTGGTGCGTGATGTGACCTGGACCCTAGTAGCTGGTAACTCTGATTGGTAAATGCAGGCATAAATGTAGCGGATTGTATCTGGTCCGATCTCCAGTTTCAATACAAGGCTGCCATTTTGGATTGGCTTTCGACTATACTTTCCTTGGTGGTGAATATGGTTGCTACCATGTTATTTGCCTATAAAGCTTGGTAGGACATCTTCATGACTGGATAGTATAATTTTCTCATTTTCAGGATGCACTATATACAGGAATTATCATCGGGATATCGCAGGACTCAGTGGAAGCTTGAGCCGTAAAGGTGCACGAGCAGAGAGTATACTGACTCTCTTGATAGAATCTGGGGCTATGTTTTGCACAATTCAGGCTATATACATTGTGATTACTGTGCTAGATTCATACAACATCATAACTTCGCAGTGGCTCCTGGTAACTATTGAGGCCATAACTGGTGTTGCCGCCGTGAGTGTTGTTCCTTCTACTGACAATATCTCTATGCTAAACACATTCAATGCTCAGGCATGTTATCCTGTTTCAGTGATTATCCTCATTCACAAGGACAATACAGCACTTCCCGCAACCTATAGCGATGAGAGGCACACCCAAAATGAACATATCATCAGTACAATCGTTGATTCAAATGGAATAGTAATGAGTGTGTGAGATGGGTTATTGCTTGATGGATATGCAAGTTAGCTACTCTATATCTTACTTAAATCAATACTTACTTATCCTTGACCAGGCAGTCTAACTTCTCTCGTTTGTGGTTTTTAGCTTATTACTTACTTCTGTTATTGAGTTTGCATATCTACAGCCTGTTTAATTTCCATGTTTGTGTTTCCGACTTGGTCGAAGTGACTTGAATCCCATTCGAGTCAGCATTCAATTCCAAATTCGGTACACAACACTACATTGGAATTTGTTTCCCCTGCAAGTTTGTTGGGGATTGTAGCCTCAGGTAAAGATGGACACAAGTCCCGGTTCCGGTAACCGGCGACCGGAACCACAGGTAACCGGGACCATAATATGCCAACCGGCAACCGGCATAATACCCGTGAGAACAGGTACCTGGACCGGCCGGTATTTTAACAGGTATACCTGCAGGTACCTGCCACCGGCACAGGTCACAGGTACCTGTAGCAAACAGGCATGACAGAGCAGCAGTAGTATAGATAATCTTGATACATAAGACAAAAAAATGAATACTATAGATATTATGTTTGAAACCACTCCAGATCATCAGAATAACTCTCTTCTTCTTGCAGAAGAGTTTTCCCTTTTCGCCTACTTTTTAAATCACAAAAATAGTCTAAGACAAGGTCTTCAGGTACAAGGCCAGCATGAAACCACGAATGAAGCACCATGAGACAACGTAGGGCAGAAAAGGAAAGGTTATGGCGCCGTTTGGTTACCTGAGCACCACCATGCGAGAAGAGGCGTTCAACGTCTGTTGAAGTAGCTAAAAGATAATTAACCAGCGAAGCTATCAAGCAAAGATAAAAAATACCTGGGGCACTGAGATAATCCAACCCCATACGTGCAAGGGCCCCGCGAGGAGTGATTTTGGCACCTGGGGAATCAAGGCGGGAAACCCAAAACTTTATTGGATCAGTGTCAGCATCGTTGGGACTGGCAAGATAAGACTCCAAAACATCTTTGGCATTAGTTTGGCCAAACTTGTCAAGTTCACGAAAAAGGTCTTCCATTTCCTAACAAACAATGAATCACACACGAGAACTCATTAAAACACCAGACAACTTACTGAATCTTGAACTGTAGATGACACGGATGAACGAAGATAGGAAGGGTCAATAGTGGGTTCATAGATATTCTTCCATTCATCCTGAAGAACCAATTTTGCAGTTTCAATCCACTCAGGCTTCCATTGTTGTGAGTGAAAATAAGTAAGTTTGTACTTCGGATGCAGGACTGTGATATAAAGATCAATGAACGAAATTAAGATAATAAAAAAGTCTTACACATACACATGCGATACATTTTTGAGTCATCAGTCTTTGAATAGTACTTGTTGAGAATTGCACGGGCTTTAGCAGCGGAGGCATGAATAATAGGAGGTAAACCAAACTGGGCAAGAAGTTTTTTCAGGTGTTCATCAAGAAGATCAATGAGAGGAATGCAGTCTGCGACAAGGGGTGGGCAGAATAAGACATTCGTGTAGTAACATGTTGAAATTTCTAGGGAAAGCATTAAGAAGAGTTAAAATCAAAGACCAAAACACAACAGTTACCTTGAGCATGGGCTTTAAGAGCTCAAGCAACTCCCACTCTTGTGGAGACAGTTTGAGTGGTCCAATACACCCTGTCCCCTTCTTATGCTTCTCTTTACTCAGGAGACAATCAAGTGCTGGTCTCAACTGCGAGACACATTCAATAACTTGATACATGGAATTCCAGCGTGTATCCACGGGACAAATCATTTTCTGTGGTTTGATCTTTGTATCATTGCATGTCTGAATAAGTTCTTGTTGAAGGGGATCACTGTTTCGAATCTTGATACCAAGCTTGCAAAGCTGTCCCCAAGGAGGATCAATATGAGAGATTCAGAATTTTAAAAAAAATACACAGACCTTGCGAAGAGTTGTGCGCCCTTTAACCAAATCATCTTCTGTTAAGGCTGATACTTCACTAAGATTGGCACTAAGTTCCTCAATAACCTCCCAGTCCCAGCTTCATGTTCATCAGTCTCATTATCCAGCACTTCATCGTCTTCAGGTAGCTCCTCCTCTGTATCGCTCACCAAATTTTCTTCAGATACCAACTCCATGAGAGTGCCAGCATAGTTGGCCTTCCTCGCCTTCTTCGAGGAATCAAAGAGTGACAGGAATGCTTTAACACACAGGTTAAGAATGTGCTCAAAGCACCAAATCTGATACTCAGTCCCAACAGTAGCATCAGCGGGAAGGTGCTCAGGAAGTCTCTTGAGTAGAGAGTCGTTATTGGAGGCATTATCCATGGCCATGGCCAAGATATAGCAAACAAGGCCAGAAGACTTCAGTGAATTGGCGACTTTCTCCGCCAGGTAGTCTCCTGTATGTGCACAATTTAATCTTAAAAACATTGAATTAGCTTAGTACAAGAAATCCTCGAAAAGGCATACCAATAGCAGTCAAGCACAATGCTCTTGATCTCATCGCCCTTTAAATAAGTAACACAAACACCAAGAATAGACATAACACTCAGAGAGGACCACCCATCAAGTTGTAAGTGTTTGTGTCCAACAACTGAAGCCAACTCCTACAGAACATGTTTCTGAGCGATTTTGAACACATTTTGAATGTCACGGCGATGGTCTTCCTGCCGGGAATTGCAACGTTGGCGTTCATCATAAGTAATTGCTCCCTATATGGAACATCTTCAACTATCTTCATTGGCTGTGAATTGCAGGCACACCACTTAACAATAAGCAGGCAAAGTTTACCTTCACTATAAGTTGATCCGCCAGCAAACATCTGAATTGTGAGTTGTCCTTGGGCTTCAGCATCTGCTTCTGTGCTGCATCGGTCACAGTGCCGTTTGAAATTACTCATGCTATTCGTGGTGGCATGCACGCGATACAACCGTGTCCGGAAAACTGAGAGATCATTAGCTTGACAAAATAAGAAGCAAAATGGAAACTAGAGGACAAATCCAATAGCTCCACTGAGGCAAAAGGACGAATCCAGATGCGCAAGGAAAGGACAGATCCAGTCCAAAATTAAAATAAAATAAATGCTCACTCTTTGCAGTGAAACAGGTAGTGGACCACAACAGGATCCGTGTCATTGATAGAGGGTGCATGATAAAGTGTTTGTAATATTCTGAGCTCCAGGATGCACACTGAAGCGCTGCAAACTATGAGCGTGAATGCCTTGAAACTAATGAAAAGCGAAGATGAGCGTACCTAAAATTTCCTCATCAGTAAGACCTTCCTGAAAGGTTGCCTTGAAGTCTTGAGCACATTGAACGATAGTTTTTGGGGGTTGTTTCACTCGCTTAGAGCGATGGCCAGTCGGCGTAACAATTTGGATATCGGACTCATCGTCACTTGGTGAGGCAGCTGCAGCAGAACGCTTAGAAGGAAGAGAGGATGGTGTAGTTGTTGCTCAAGAAGATGGAGTAGGCGGAGCTGAAGAAGAGGGAGCAGACCCGCCAGTCAACCTGCCTATAGGACCCCTTTTGCGGGTGTGTCGTGCCATTAGGAAAAAGAAGATAAGAGGAATATAACCAGAAAATATGGACCTTTATAACCAAAAAACCAAGTGCATCACCTGCTGCCTAGCGTATCCGAAACCAAAGGACACCAAAAGGCCAGAGCCAGTGGTGAAGAAGACGAGAAGGCCGTAGCCAGCTTGTTGAGCAAGCACATGTGAAGGCTGGAGCCAGCACGCCCACAAGCATCACCCACAACATCAACGTGAAGGAGCAAAGAAATGTGCGAAGTTTTTGACACTCAAGGCCCGTTTGCCTTTAGCGCCCCGGTTCAGGTTAGACTGGCAGGTCCTGTGAATTTTAGACCTGTGACCTGCCGGTTGACCTGCTGACCGGTTGTGGCGCTAACTCTTCTTAAAGTCTACTTCCACCATCGCCACTGATCAAGCCCTTCTCGTCACCATCCACAGCCCACTAAAAGGTGATTGGACTTGTCCTCTTCACCACACCACTGGATTCGTCCTTTCAGTGCTCATTGTCTCTCTGGCTTTGGCCTTACGAGACTTGTGGTTGCTGTAGTCTCCATCCCCGCCATTCGCTCTTTGTCTTTCCTTTCACTTCCTTTCTCTCATCGTTGGCGCAATGTCTTCTTTATCCGATTCTTCATTGGCGGCCCACCTGGAACTCGAAGCATGGAATATCTTACATACTTACATGACGTCTGAGATGTCCCTGGGGCAGGCTGAGGAACAGCTGAGAAATGTCTACGCTGGGACGCCGTCCTCATACAATCATTCACAGTGGAATCCTACCCTCATGGCTATTATGGAGGCCGAAGATATGGAGGACAAGTCTTACGCCGCCTTGCTCGCCAACATCAACTCCGAGATTGAGAATATTTCCTTCCAGGTCTTTGTCTTGCAGGTTCCTTCGCTTGGATTCTCCCCTCCATCCCCTCCACCTCTTCTTCCTGATTTTGTAGATCCCCAGGATTTGTTTTTGGATCGCAATCAATCCCGTATGGCTTCGGATATATATTCCCCTCCAAGTGCGTTTTCCTCCACCGAAAATTCTTTCATTTCCAGTGTGCTGTACCCCGACTCTACCGCAAAGGCATCTCCGGTGACTCCAGCAACTTCAAAAACAAAATTGACATTAAAAGAGTTTAGCGAGCGCAGGAGGAAAGAACGATTGAAGTTAGATGTTCAACCCCCCGCCCCAGTATCATTGGCTGAGGGGACTTCTGCATCTGGATCGTCTGCTTCGCTGTTCACTTCCTCTTTGACTGGTACATTAATCTTTGTTTCCTGTTTGATGTCCTTGCTAATGTGTATCTGCAGATTTCTCCATTCAACCGTTATTAGGCCTAAAATCGGCCTAAGGCGTGTAACCGTACATTTTGACACTTTGTACGTGTTATACAATGCAATAAGAGAGTTATACGGAGCCCGAGCGTGATAGCTGTTCCCGAGACAAAGAACTTAACAATAATACTCAGCGCGCCATGAAGGTACGCCCACAAGCATAGCCTAGAGCCAAGCTAGCGAGGATACCTGGGCTGCCCGGAGATGTAACACTAGATCGTCAATCTAGTTATACCCAAGAGTGCATACTCTCTAAACTACAGGACATCTTGAAGCGGGATAAGTACTAAGCCAACGCGTTACTCGAGGGAAGGAATTATGAGGGAAGGCATCCCTCGCACTAAGACCCCCAACGAGCTATGTTAAGATGTGGACTTTACAGTCCATAACAATGGACCAGAACAATCCCGAGGAAACCATAGAGATCTATTCGCGGCACCGGTTGCAACCGTGAGGATGGTAGAAACATGCTTAGCGGTCCTACGGAAAGCTACGTGCCGGGATAGCCTTGGCAAATCAAAACATTTGATCTTAGAAATCATACACAGAAGGTCTTATCTGTTAAAGCCCACTATCCGGAATCACTTGTACATACTCAGCGCAGTTGCTCGAGATTATCATAAGTGGTGTCGTTGGAAAGCTAGATAACAGGCCTTCTCGAGAGAATGTTAATCACACTCAGGATGGACAGAACTATCCGAGGAATAGAATGAAACTCACCCAAGGGAAACCGGGCAGCGAGTGATCATGAAGCGTAAAGGTACTCCTGACCCCGGAGAATTGTGGAGTAATTGGAGAAACCTCGCTCGGAGCAAAACACTCTAAAACTATGTTAATCCTCACGAAATCATATTTTACCTCTGATATATACCCAAGAATGGACTATTTCTTTATCGTGTGTACCATATATAGGCTGGAGTTTCCTTTCCGAGCCAGATTGCTCTGTTCCACTCTCTTTCCATTTCTCTCTGTATCTGTTTCATCTATTTTCATATTAAACTCTCTCTACTCAGTATATAAGCCAGATATATTTATTCAATAAGACAAGTTACTTGCCACCTCCCCTGTACGAGATTGGTTGTGTTCCTTCACCTCAGAGGATCTTTCCCTTGATTTGTATGTTAGGAAGTGAGCTCTGTAGAACGTCCTTGGGACTAGTACATGACGCTTCTCTACTTAACTACGAGTTGGTTGTTAGTTTCTTCACCTAGTAAGTAGCTGGTCACCTCTCTATGTGTTCCCGCGGAGAAGTGTTATTTGCTTCATGAAGTTGTTAGCCAGTCTCGATGCTTTACCGCGGAGTGACTGATAGTTTCTTCAAGGAGTTTGATTTACTGTCATATTACTTGCTTGGTGGAATTTGGCCTGTAATAGAATTTCACAAACTTCCTTTGGCCCACTTGAGAATCTGATCGAGTCTTGAGTGTGTGAGTTCCCTCGAACTCCAGATCAACCTTAAATCTAGTTGCTTCCTTAGAGGGGACGGTTTCTAGTAAGGAATTATTCGGCTCCAGAGTGAGGGTTCCTTAGTCGACTTCCCTGTGAAGTTAGGCGAGCCACTAAGATTGTGGTACGAGTTCCTAGTGATTAAGTTCACTCACAATATCGTAGCTTGGCCCAGAGTTTGGTCGAGGACTTTACAGTGTCACAGCAGCTAGTGCCAGAGTTTGCCTAGGAGAATCTTAGTTTTGTTGTATTGGTTTTGGTTTTGATTATTTGGTTTTGGACACATACACATTATTGGTTGTGGTTTGGTTATATTGATTCGGACATCCCGATGTTCCCTCGTACATATGTACACCCAGCTAAGCTTCCCTCGACTCAGTTCTAAGAGTTGTCCAAGCTTAGTTACCCATGTTAACGCATCAGTCTTGAACCTGGAGCAACCGCGTGCATACCTCCGATACTATCAAACTTTCCCTCGGGGAATCTCTGACAACCCGCCCTCGCTCCCTTACATATCGATAGTCTGGTTAGGTGCGGTAGTGTTTTTGTTAGGTTGTTTTATAGCACCTTTCACACACCTACACATAAATACCCAAACCCAATGTTTGTCAAAATCTTCCATCATCCTCCCACTGCTATTCCTCACATTGCTGATCCTGCCATCGTTGAATGACTGCCTCTCCCCTGTGTGTATATTTTTTGTTTTTTTTTATCTTACGTTTTTGTACTCTATCTCTGGCTGTGACCAGGAATATATTGTTTTTGACCCTGCAGTGGTTGCTCCTTCCTTTTTGTTGTGCCTCCACCTCTTGATATTAAAAATCTTTCTGTGTTCTGGCTAAGTTTTTCCTTTTAGCTTCTTCTATATTGACTCGCTCCCTAGTTATCATGCAAGGCCCTAATTATTTTGTCGAGCTGCCTTTTCATGTTGAGTTTCATCATTTTGAGGTATGTTTATTATTTTTTCATTCCTTTGTTTACTCATATTTTTGTAGTTGCATCCAGGTTCTTGGATTGGGCATTTTATTTGCTTGCACATTCAAGCTGCAATCAAGTTAGATGACCCAAAAGCTCAGCTTGATTTTTGGCTGTCTCGTTTGGATGCGCCGTCAGCGCCATCAACAGTCCTTGGCAGGCCGCTAAATTGGCTGTAAATCATCTATTGGGCGATGGTCAGTTATCATTTGTTTCACATTCAATTCTTATAAGTTTTATTACAATCTTTCCTTTTAGTCAATTGTGCTTCTAACGACAACACTGACTACGATGACATGCCAGACCTTCACTTTACATGACCTTTATATAGTGTTTGATATCATACCAGTATTAGTACTTTTTTTGCGCTCAGAACTGGTTCTAACCAGAAAATACATGCTTTTGGCATATCCAATGGCATTTGTTTTCTGGATAGATTTAGATATCTGTTCGTTATTATTGAGCACATTGTGGTTTTCGTAATTTTTTTACCTTCTGCTGGCCTGGTCACAGGTACCTGCAGGTCATGTTAAATGTTCTTGGAGGCTGACCGGCAACCGGTTGTGACCCGTGGGAACCCGGTACCTGTCCCGGCCGGTCACAGGTCTGCAGGTATTCCCACGGGTCATACCCCCAGGTACCAGAACATGACCAGGACTCGTGTCCATCTTTAATTGTAGGAGTGGAACTTGTATCTCATCTCACTCTGACCATAGTTATCTTATACACCACAGCCTTAGTATTGAAGCCCTGCGGGACCTGGGTTGCTTAGTGGTGCGAAATCATAAAAATCATGATAATAACTCGAAGAAAAAATCAGCAAGAATTTAGAAACAGGGGTTGCGGCAGGAACTGTCATAGTCTGCCAAATCTGAGTTTGTAAAGTGACTGATAAAGGCATCAACAGGTTGGCTAAGGTGATTGTAAAAACTGAACAGTGAGTTTTAATCAATTAAGGCAGAGCGCATGAAGAACACACCTACCGGAATGCATCGGGACCTTCAGAGATCAACATTGGACTAGAAAAAAGTAGCATTTTCAATATTATTGTATAAGAGATACCGACAAAGCAGAATGCCTTTCCTATGGAACAAGATGCCCAACTGCTCAGGACAGAATGGGTGTCAATACAATTAGGTCAAACTGAATTGCCACCAGGAATGCTTGATAGTTCAAACGTTCAAGATCAACATGAGCACTTCTGGAAATGTGAGCATGGTACTACGATACAATCTTTCATTTGCTCCAACGGCATTTTAGGTGGAAGCGCAGTGGTGTTCTATAAGCCCAGTGCAGCGCAATGTATGTTTATAGTAATAATAGGTATCAGAGTACTTACAATATATATTATCTGCTTGTGTATGATCAAGGTCCAGAGCTTCATGGAGTTGAACAAATGATACTTAAGAAATGATACTTAATATTTGTACTAGCTTCAAATAATAAAGTGGAATTCATATTCTGAGTAGCCATGCTACACCATGCACCACTTGTTGTGCTCAGCCCAGTCAACATGCACGCACTTGCATGCATCATGCACCGCGTTTGCACACATCTGCACGCACCCAGCATGCACCATGCATGGGGTGCACGGCAAAATATATGTGCCACACAGGCAGTTGGTACATCTAAGCACAATAATCGGTAGCTCTGTTAGACTGCTATGCGAGGTGGTAGTCATGGTAGCCTACCCAGTTAGTACATAGCATAGGAGCGAGCTATGACCATTCGTGGTTCCTAATATAGCGAAATTGAAGAAAACGGCATTGCTTTCTGGTCTACACTATTCCCTTCATTGTGTGACTGACATGGGCACTACGAGCCAAGCTAGTGAGGATACCTGGGCTGCCCGGAGATGTTAACGCTAGCTGTCAATCTAGTTATACCCAAGAGTGTATACTCTCTAAACTACAGGTCATCTCAAGGCAGGATAAGTACTAAGCTAATGAGGCATTCCTTGCACTAAGACCCCCAACAAGCTATGTTAAGATGAAGACTTTACAGTCTGTAACATTGGACCAGAATGATCCCAAGGAAACCATAGAGGTCTATCTGTGGCACTGGTTGTATCTGTGAAAGTGGTGGAAACATGCTTAGTGATTCCACAGAAAGCTACGTGCTAGGATATCCTTGGTTAATCAAAACATTTGATCTTAGAAATCATACATGGGAAGTCTTCTCCATTAAAGCCGACTATTGGGAATCACTTGTAGGCACTCAGCACAGCTGCTCAAGGCTATCATAAGTGGTATTGATAAAAAGCTAGACACCGGGACTTCTTGAGAGAATGTTAATTACACTCAGGATGGACAGAACTATCCAAGGAGTACAATGAAACTCACCCAAGGGAAACCAGGCGGCAAGTGATCACAAAGTGTAGAGGTACTCCTGACCCCAGAGAATTGTGGAGTAGTTGAGAAACCTTGTTTGGATCAAAACACTCTAAACCTATGTTAATCCTCACAAAATTACATTTTACCTCTGATATTATATGGTACACATGATAAAGAAATAGTCCATTCTTGGGTAATGATACCCAAGAATGGACTATTTCTTTCTTGTGTGTACCATATGTAGGCTGGAGTTTCCTTTCTGAGCCAGATTCCTCTGTTCCACTCTCTTTCTGTCTCTCTCTGTATCTGATTCATCTACTTTTTGTATCAAATTTAACTCTCTTTCCTCAGTATATAAGCCAAACATATTTATTCAATAAGACAAGTTTCTTGCCCTCAACTTGACTGCTAAGACCAGTGCTCTGTAGAATGTCCCCATGGGACTAGTAGCATGATGCCTCCTGACTTGGTGATCTTTCGAAAGTAATAAACTTCATGCGCTTCGCAAAGCCCATTCATATCTTGATTCAAAAATAAGTGTGTAGAGCTCCCTTGAACTCCAGATCAACTCAAATCTAGTTGCTTCCTTAGAGGGGACGGCTTCTAGTAAGGGATTACTTGGCTCCAGAATGAGGGTTCCTTAGTAGACTTCCCCATGAAGTTAGGCGAGCCATTGTGGTACAAGTTCCTAGTGATTAAGTTCACTCACAATATCATAGCCTGGCCCAGAGTTTGGTTGGGGACTTTACAGCATCACAGCAGCTAGTGCCAGAGTTTGCCTAGGGTTGTTGACAAGCCTCAAGGCTACTATTCTAGCTAGCCAGAGTTTGCCTAGGAGAATCTTAGTTTTGGTTTTGGTTATTTGATTTGGACACACTTCCCTTGTACACCTGTACACCCCACTAGGCTTTTCTTGACTTAGTTCTAGAAGTTGTTTAAGCTTAGTTACCCATGTTACATCAGGAAAAGTACCCCTCAACTCAAGGCTACTAAATGCAACTTTTGGCAACTTAAGTGCCTCTCGGTGCCCCTCGGCCCTAGAGTGACTTCACCGACTTAATCAAAGGTTAGCATAGTTCCTGTGCCTGAGTTTGCCAAGGTTGAATCAATGCAACTTGGATTTAATGGCAAATCTGACAGGTCCGCTCAAGTTGCAACCGGGTCTACTCAAGTTGTAACCAGGTCCACTCAAGCCGCAACCTGGGCAACTCAACTTCACTCAAGTCAGCTGAGCAGCTCTCAAACGAGACTAAAGTAATCTTACTATTGCTTCTTCTCAGCTTTCCCTCTGCTTATAGATACATCAAATGAAAGGCGTTTCTGAACCATTATTTATTTGACCCATCTCTATATAAAATTACGGTGCTACAGTAGTCGAAGACAACCATTGAAGATTATGAACTGAGCTATGCATGCATAGTAGAAGCGTGCAAGTAGGAATAGATGAGGAAAGTGAGGTAGATAGATGGAGACATTAACATTGCAGGCGGCCACAAATGAGAGCGACAAGTAAATGGAAAGGACTGCGGAATGTGTGCCACAACTAGACCTAACGGAAAACATCAGATATATGACCGAGGAAATCAAAAAAGTCTCACCTGATACAAGTATATGCAACAGAACATAAAAAGGCCTAAGGGAAAAAAGTGCAGATGAAAACAGGAGCTGAACACCAACAGCATTGAAAACATACCAGGTTTGCCCACAGGAAATCACTAAAGCAATGCCGTATTAGTGAGCAGATAAGATAGACTTGACAAGAACTTACAGAAAGAGAGAAGAGAGAAAAGAGAAAGCGCAGAAAGAGATGATGGAAGAGCAAGAGTGAGAGTGTTGCCTGGGAACTGACACGTCAAGTCCAACATGACGTGTGTTGTAAGGCCATGTGATCCAGTGAATCTAGTGTTGATGCCTCTGGGCACCTCGAGTATCCTTGCTAGTTTAGTATCAGACTACGCTTGTGGGCATATCGTCACGACTAACTGAGTATTATCGCTGAGATACTAAGCGTTAGCTACAGTTATCACGTTCGGGCTCTGTATAACCCTCTTATTGTATGTGTAGCACATATACATTGTCAAAATATATGGCTACAAGCCTAAGTGCAAAATCTGCATATTAGCACGCAGGGCTTGTACAAGCATTGCGCACGCGTGCAGAGCTTGTACAAGTGTTCTGCACACATGTAGAGCTTGTACAGGCGTTGTACATGCGTGCAGAGCTTGTACAAGTGTTCTGCATGCGAGTGGAGTTGGCTTCTGGTACCTCCGTATACTCGAAATTGTATCGCTTTAACTGATGTGTGCACACTACTCACAGACTTGCAAGTGTGGGCCATCGCGCCAAACGCATGGCAGGTATGAGTCCTGTATGCTGCTAGTTCATTCACTTATTGTCGTGCACTGCAATGTATCAGGGAAAAAAACTGGAAGCTCAGGTAACAAGGAGGCTGGCTCAACTCCAGAAAGGTGAAATTCCACACAGATTGCAGCACTAACGACAGTAAGGTGATGGAACATCAAGATTTTCAAGTAAAATGAGATTATACTATCATCACATTGAAATTAAATAAAAAGCTTCCATATCTGTAAATTCTTCGAGGAAGCTGCTATGGCATAGGAAGATAGATACCATGTGAATTGGCCTTATACTTCTTAAGTCAGTTCAGGTTACTCAAGCTAACTCAAGTCAACCTGAAGTTGGAATAAGTACTCAAGTCAACTTAAGTTGTTGAGGCTAGAACCGCCCCCATTACTATTAGGAGTCCCGCTTCTCAGGCCCGTTGCCGGTATAAGGGGAGGTAATGATTGTTTTTCCTTTCTTTACCTTATAGGCATATCCTTTATCTTTGTTGCCTAATCTTTACTTACTTGCTTCATTGAAAGACCGCCTTGGGAGGCGGCATCAATACATTATTTATATTTCGTTACTTTCCTTTATTTTCCCTCAGTCGTTGTACACTCGTGTACTACTGAGGGTAAGCTTATTCATATATTTACTTGTGTTCTTCGTACTGATATTCACTTATAGTTTAGATTACTTACTAAGTTCACAGGTACTTATATTTCACAATACAGAGTCGTTGTACACTTGTGTACTACTGAGGTTTAGATTACTTACTAAGTTCACATAAGTCAACTTAAGTATTTTAGACTTTTCCTGATGTAGTGCTACAGTCTTTAACCTGGAGCAGTTGTGCATGTACCTCCAATACTATAAGACTTTCCTTCAGGGAATCTCTGACAACCCGCCCTTGCTCCCTTACATATCAATAGTCTGGTTAGGTGCAGTAGTGTTTTTGTTAGGTTGTTTTATAGCACCTGTCACACACCTCCATGTAAATACCCAAATACCGGGCGACATTGATAACCACATCCAACTAGAGATGTCCACGAGTCCGGATCCAAGTATACTTGGATCCGGAGCGCAAGTACTTGTGGCCTAAAAGGCCTGACTCGTGACCCGTGGGAAACGGGTCACTGACTCGCAAGTATTACTTGCGGGTCTCACAAGTACTTGTGGATCCACACACTAATCAAGTAGTTACAGCTATATTCACAAGTATTTACCATTATTTACTTGCATACAGTGATTGTACAGTGTATAATGCTATTAAAAACCTGTACTTTACTTGTTACACTAATAAGTTCATACTATGGTATGAAGTAAAAATGTACTGACAGTTAGGCTTTGGATTGTAGACAGCCTACAGCGATTGGGCGCTAAAATAAGCGCTCATTCGCTGTGAGCTGTCTACAACCTCAAACATGTGTGGCAGTACTTACTATAATAAATATGATACTATTAATTACTGTAAGTTTTGATCACCAACAACAAATATATGAGTTCATATTGCTTGCGTAAGTCACACAAGTACTTGCAAGTCAACTGAAAATTGCAAATGTCTGACTTGTGACCCGCGCCTGACCCGTGGGAAATGGATCCTGGGATCCGCGAGTCACATACTTGCGGGTTTTCCCACGGATCTTACCTGCGAGTACTTGTGAAGACTTGGACTCGTGGACATCTCTACATCCAACTGTGACTAGATCCTCAATTCACCGTGGCTAGTCTGTGTTTGCATGACTAATGATGAACGCAATGTCAGTATCAATTACCGTGTCAATAAATGTCTTTGCGTTCAATTTCACAAGTATTTTGAGGATATGGGGTTCAAGGGAGTTGGGAAGTTTTTGATGCTGATCATGGATAAGCATCATGCCAAAAGGCGACAAGGACAACGGTTCTCATCCATGTGTTGTGGGTGAAAGAGCACATTCTTTATCTCGGAGGCAGTGTGTTTTCAGTGAGACTCAGAAAAGTGACATAGGCTTAGTATGGACTGATCCGTAGTGTGTAGTGCTCTGTAGCGGAAGTAGCAGAGTAGCAAAGTACCCCTGTTTGTACAGTACAGTACTGCTTGATATCATTCAGTATCAGTCACTCAGGGCTCAGTATGGATCAGTAGCATCAGCATTCCTCACTGGCATGTAATAACCTATACTTTATCACTACTGACTGCTATTTTAGCAGTCCATAGCTACCATACTCCACAGTTGTACAACAGACAGCCCATTACCCACTTAATATTATACACAGAACAGTAGAAAATGAAAACAAAAACATATTGCATCTATGTACACATACCTACAGAATAGCACACATAACTACATAATATACAGCTTTGGATCTTTGAAGATATGAAACTTCACCTAACCAAAATATAGCATCCATCCAGGACAGAGAAGTTCAAAACCCTTGAAAAGCAAAATGAAGTCAGTAATTATGTAAGGATTCGAACTCACATGCAGCTCAGAAACAAATCAACAATACTAGTAAAGGAGGTAGTGAAGCACTGAAAAGCAAACAAGGTTAGTAACAGTCCTAGTAGAAAAAAAAAGATTGCAATGTATGTAGGGTGATGACAAATACAAAGGAACAAGCAAGGAAAGCGTCCAAAACAGAACTCAGGTTGATCGCATTTTTCAAGAAATTGGGAGTCCTGAATGAAATGAAGGCTCATCCTTATGGCGGGTTTTGCGTGAGAATTTGTCCCGATTAAGCCTTATTTTGTCCAAATCGGGTTGACCCAATAAGGAGTTTGTTTCGATATATTTGGAGTGTCAAAGCATGCATCATGTGCCCTATTACCTCTATGCCAAGAACATTATTTTTTTTAGTTCTCGTCCAGCACATTACCTTTGGCTTATGGTATTTTGAAAACTAGCTCTTCTTGGTTCTAGCTCTATTTCAGAGCCTACTGAAATTGCGTCAAAGAATGGCCACACATCTCCACACAGTAACTGCTCCCATCAATATCCTCAAATTAGGTATATTGACTCATTCTCATGGATAGTGCAACAGATGATCCTGATTCATCTACAACCTCTGTAGCTGCTCCTCTTCTGGCATATCATCCACTTTATTCAATGTCCGGCTCAAGGAACTTCTCTTCATCCGACTTTTCTATTCCTTCTCCACAGCCTCCTCCGCGCCCTCAAGTGCCACTACCATCATCAATGGAATGCTCTGGACTGCTGGTGGAGCAGACCAACATGAAGCTGGGACACATGCAAGGACACCAATTACTATCTGTTTAATCCTGGTGCAGTGGAGGTCAGTGGTGCCTACTGAGTATGTCGGTCCAGTGACCAGTGCAACTATGGTGCCCACTCGGAAGACAGTTATGAAGACAGTTTTATCACGATCTGGGCTCTCGATGTTGATGGAGCCAGGAGGAGTGTATTGAGTTGATGAAGGTGGCTTCTAGCAAGGTGACAAGTCTTGAGGGTGTCGACGACAAGTTGTACTGCATGCAACATTGTTCCAGACCTTGGATTGTGGGTTGCTCATCATGGACTGCCGGTATTGAAGATTACCGCTGATCCGCTTGAGATCAAAAAGTACGGAAGCCTGGAATCACAACTTGGCAAAGCTAGATTTCATGCACAGGCATCTGGCGAGTATTATCCTTTTTCATGACATCCTGGGTTTCAAGAGGTCACTGATTTGGAGTCAAGGAAGATGGCAGTGAAAAGTGCATTGCTGAGTCGGGTGGACTCGAAAAGAAATAAGATGGAGGCGACGCTGCTGGGTATTTGATAAGGTGACCAGGGTGTATAAGAGGTGGTATGATGCATTGAGGTTGGCAGTGAGGTTGGCAATGTGTCCGGGTTGCCCATACTCAATTGTTCATACTAAAAGCTTGATCAATGATATGCGTGTTATCGTGAAGATTTTCCGGAGGTCCTCGGTGAAGGGGATGGTCAAGCAAAGCATGGGAGGAAAACAAAGGTATATTTCTTGCTTCCTTGTTTTTTAAAAGGTTCCTAATTGGTTTTGATAGGGCAAAATTTTGTCTCGTTTCCTCATTGACAACATCCATCCATCATGCTGTTGACATGCTTGAATAGCAACTTCTTTTCCCTTCGCTTGTGGAGCCTTTGATAGTGGCGATGGTTCTACTAGACTACAGCCTGAATTAATTGGGCTACTCCTCTCTCGACATGTCAATTACCCCCTAGAACCTCCTAGGCGCCCCTCCTTCCTGGAACTGAAAGTTGTTGTGGAATAAGTGATCTGGTTACACTTGTGCACTCGGTTGTTAGACCTTTAGTACAATTGTCTGGTCTCCCCCAGGACCTCTACAGTATTTATACTACTTACAATACCTTCTAGAATATTCTACATAGTACTGGTACTTATAAGTAGGCTGAGTAAGGACTGAGTAATACTAAAGAAAGTACTAGAATGTTCCAGTACAGACTCAAATCTACAACAAAAGTATCTTACTGTAATGCTACACTAGCACATGGTATCTATCTTCCTATGCCATAGCAGCTTCCTCGAAGAATTTACAGATATGGAAGCTTTTTATTTACTTTCAACGTGATGATAGTATAATCTCATTTTACTTGCAAATCTTGATGTTCCATCACCTTACTGTCGTTAGTGCTGCAATCTGTGTGGAATTTCACCTTTCTGGAGTTGAGCCAGCCTCCTTGTTACCTGAGCTTCCAGTTTTTTTCCCTGATACATTGCAGTGCACGACAATAAGTGAATGAACTAGCAGCATACAGGACTCATACCTGCCACGCGTTTGGCACGATGGCCCACACTTGCAAGTCTGTGAGTAGTGTGCACACATCAGTTAAAGCGACACAATTTCAAGTATACGGATGTACCAGAAGCCAACTCCACTGCTACCTGATGCTCTAAGATCTTCACAGTTTTGAGGAACTGGAAATGAGGAAAAAAATATACTTCAACTTTAGAGGTTTCCATCAAACAGTTCCCAGTGCAACCACCTGAATGTAGTTGAAGAGGTGAAGAACTGAAGTCTGAAACAAAGTTGAAAAGGTGAGTGGTAGAAAGAGGGCACGTGAGACTGTACAGGTAGTGATGCCGGTAGATCAGCAATGAAGAGCTCAGAACAAAGATATAGTAATAAAAGCCTTGTTATAACAAGGCGGTCCTTTGTATGAAAAATCGTTGTTATAACAAGTACAGCTAATTATTACGCTGTTGCTACGTAATTACATCATTGTGTCAATGCGTAAATTTCGGGCCCGCCTCCGCTTCCCTCCCCTCCCTTGCAAGCTCGGGGGGTCCCCCAAGCCGGGAAGTCATTGGCGGGCACACTAAAGCCTTATTTACGCGGTATATGTATCCCGAGCGCCTGCGGCGCTCCCTAAACCCTAACAAAACCCTAACCCTAAACCCTAACCAAGCCCCGAACCCTAACAAGCCCTAAACGCACTTTTGGCAATGCCAACGGTTACTCTCGTTAGGGTTAGCTTTACGGCATTAGTTGCGCTCACTTATAAGTAGAACACCTATTGTAGTTATCAGCACTGTAATTATTAGTATTGTTGTCAATATCAGCAAATTGTCATACAAAGGTTGGCCTTCATATAACAAGTACATAATTATTAAATCAGTGTCAGTAGGTGCAATGAACTCAACATTTTTGAACATCTGGCGGCGGGCCATTTAGTCGGGGCTTCTGACAAGCACGAAACCTTCCTCAAGCAAATAATATTTGATGTTATCCAACCGTGATTTGAGAGTAGCGCAGTAGGCTTGCACAATTCTGGTTTTTTAGCCTTGTAGCAGACAATTTGACAATGATAATAGCGTTGGCTAAGGAATATGTACATACTGAGAATACTGATCACTACTTATACGGCAGGGGGCGCTACGCACCATTTCACTGTTTCCTGATGGACGCTGATGTGGTGGGCATGTCTCCCCTAGGCAATACTCCACTCCGGTTAACACCTTCATTATTTTCAATAGCTTCCCAGCTCTTCACTTCGTTCAAGTAGGCTGTGTAAACCAGTGATTTAATTCTTATGTGGCGACATTAGTTCCGCTGATCCACATACATAATGGCTCTGATTTTGTTCAATGTTGTTGTAACGCCTCCGCCTCTCCATAATCACCACTGACTGTATCCGGCAATACGGTCATCCTAGACGCCGCCGATAGACCAAACGGTCTATCTTATCATTCTATTTATTTTTAATTATATAATAAATCGTTACTATAAGTATCGTACGATTACTTAAGAGCCTAGTTAGTCTTTTACACCGTTGTACACACAATAGTATCCTATTTGTCGTGTTCACCGGTGTTCTTAAGGACTTTGCCCATAGGGCGCGTTATACTTTTTTGAACATCAAAAAATTACTATTGTGTGAATAACACAAAGCTATTAGTTTAACAAGCTAAAAACAGTTATACTACCAAGTATAACAACCATTATTCCAACTCGCTACACAATCTATACAAGCCCGCTCCATTTTTCCTTCCCACTATATCATTCACTGTCCTTATGACCTCTCAAAATCAATCAGAGAAGTCATATCAGAGTGTGCACGATCGCGCACCTTCCATTCATGGTGACGTGTCACCACACTCAATCTATTCAGTCGCATCAGCGACTCATTCCGTACGTGCGTCTGAAGGACGGCACTACAGGCAGGACAAGAGTCCACCTAGTAATGAACAGTCTATGACTATTCGTAAGAAACGGCAAACCCGAGAGGGTTTAAGTGAGATTTCTTCTGCGCTACGAGATGTAGCGGCATCACTTGACAAGAGTACGCAAGTACTCAATTGTATTCTCAATATAACTGAGAAATGGGATGCATCTAGCATCCGATCTGATGAAGAAAGATCTTCTTCATCAAGAAACAGCAATAGAATCACTATTGCTGCACCCACACCGAGACGGCCTGCCGTCACACCACCGGTATTGCACAACGCAACACCATATATTCATACCGAGACAAACAACTCGGTACGCCAATGGCGTGAGACTGTGCCCAAGGCACCGTCAGTCCAACAATCACTGTTGGACGAACAGTATTCACAAGGGATGACCAAGTCACTCCGTCATGTTCCTGTATTTCGACAGGAATATGCACCAGTGTCAGTAACTACACTGACACCCATCAACACATCCCGCATGAGACAGAGTCCCAATGCGGAGGCAGCGTCTCAGACACTGCTAGGTCCCAGGCCATTACCTGTGACCAAATCCCACTCACCGCAAAGCGTGGTGAACATCAACAATGAACCGATGTTACCTCGTAACTTCAATCAGGTAGTAGCGATACCACCACAGGAAAGTACAATGTACTTACCTACTGCAAGGGCGCCAGTGGTACCCAATATTATTATTACACCTCCAGTAGTTGTACCGAACACTACTGGAGATCACTCCAGTATGGGACCGCAACACGGTACCCTTCTGGTAGTTCCTACTACCATATCCATTGCCCCGGTGACACAAAGTGTTGCCCCTCCGGTAGTACACACTACCGTAAGACTGCCCAAATTGCCGTCCAGCAATGTGCCAGAGCCAAGTTCAATGCCAGTACCAACGGTATTGGCCGAGTTGCAACCACAGCCGCTTCCGTTGGGAGTAGCTAAAGATTGGATGAGTCGCATAGCGATTCAACGCCAACATAACACCAGTCTCCGAGATTTTGGATTCGCGCCATCTGGGCTTCCCGACCAAATGGTGGGATATAATGTTGACGGAATACCCGTTGACAAATTGACTATCCAGAAAATCTGGATCGATTTTACATTCCACCCACTGAGTCCTTTCCAGGACCAAGCAATAATGCCGGAGTGAAAGCGCCTAGCAAAAAATCCCGTGAAGGGGGGAGGAAGCACAAGAGTGCTAAATCCAAAGGCCGCAATGCAGCCCATGGTCAGATGAATCATCGGACCCAAGTGACACTGAGTCAAATACTGACTCATCGTCTAATGCCTCTTGGCTAGACAAATTTGCTACCCGCAAGGGTAAAATTACTAAAAATGAGCAGCGTAAATTACTGCGCTCGCTTGCATCTAAGATGCGAGAAACAACAGGTGACAACAAACGTCGTTCCCGATGGAAACACAAGGTACACAAAGTGTACCGTAAACAAATTCGAGATAAGGTAGGGAATCCTATCCCTCCCATTGAGAGCCGTAAAGCTCTTAAAGTTCCATCTCTGGAGGTCTATGATGGATCTCTGGATGTCGATGTCTTCGAGCGGTGGCTAATGTCACTTCTCCAATAGATGGTAGTCAACCGCATGTGCAGTGACGATTACAATGCTACATGGACTGCCGTGCTTGGCATGTTTCTACAGGGCAAAGCCCTTGACTGGTATAACGACGAAGTCGCTGGTATACACCGCACTGTCCTTAAGTGGACATTTGAAGGCGCCATTATTGGTGTCTTTGATCGTTGCATCCAAGCAACGACCATTCATCAAGCTGCACGGCAGTTTGACCTTATTGAGTATTCACCCGATACGGGTGTGAGGGATTATTATTCCTCACTTACACGATGGGCATCACGGATGCTCCAAACACCGGATGATGCAACAATGCGGAAACGGTTCATTGAGGGATTACCCTTCAATATTATCAGGCAACTCACGAACGAGGAGATCGTTCCGGAGTATGCCAAATTAGAAGTGATGGTCAGAGCCGTCACACGCATTGAGGACCACATGGCCCTCACTAAATATTATGTCTCTTCTAGGAATAGAGACGATGAACTTGAATCATCAGAACACCCCGATGAGTCAGACACCAAGAACATTAAAAATCTTCTTGAGCCAATCGAGGAGGACACCTCCTTAAGTATCGGAAATGTTGAACTTTAGACCCGGGATATCCACAAAAGGACGCGAACGATAAACGACGACGTGGTATTAAGACAAGCAAGTGATGTATCATGTGACTACGGACTGTAAACTATGTACGGCGTCTCGGCTCATACCAACACACCCCCTGAGTCGAGACACCCCCAGAAACTATATTCATGAAGAGGGTAAAATGTCCAATGAGTTGAATCATATGATGACCGAAAACAGGAAAAACAAAAAAGAATAATCAACTAAAAACCTTCGTACTCATCTGCTTCAATCTCACTCAATGTAGCGGCATCCACAGCATCCACAAAATTCAAGTCCTCGAGCGAATGTGTGACACTGGAAATCCCCAACAATGACTTCCCTTTCTTCTTCTTCTTCTTCTTTTTAGCGCTACCTTGAGTAAAACCCATTGCCGCATGAGTGGGAGATGAAGGCGCAGATGAATCAGGAGTGAGGGTTGCAACATGGGCTTCTGATACAGTAACAGTGCTGAGCCATGCTTCACGCACCTCAGAAGACATGGTGTCCGGATAGATGGTGGATGGTAGATCCATAACCGCAAGAGCTTCGTGCTGATCTAAGGAGGCAGGTTCAGCCAAAAGCGCAACTTGCTTCGAACGATTACGGATAATGCCTTGGCGAACATCATCAGGCATTACTGATATGCAGTATTGAGCAAAGTGACCAGAGTGACCGCACCGATAGCAGACATCAGTCCGTCGCTTGGTGTTAGTCCAATCAAATTCCTGTGAGGGCCGAGTCGATGAGTTGGATGGAGAGTTGAACCGTGATGACTGTCGAGGACGGGATTGAGAAGTATAGTGCGCTTCGTCACTCTCACCCCCATGATTGGGAGAAGGCGGAGCGGGCACCCAATCACCCCCAGAACGCACAACCTTGATCAAGGAGTCTCGTTTCTGGAGGTCGCTAAGTTCCCAGGCGTTAATCGCAGTAATCATATCGGCGACCGATTTCTGAGGTGACTCATTCTGTAAAACCGTGATAATGGGACCATAAGTAGCAGAGAGACCGCCCAAGACCTTATCCTGGACAAAGGACGCAGGAAGGGAGACAGCAATAGCATAAAGCTGACGTTCAATACTGAGCACCTGCTGGAGGAAGGCATTGGCTGGCTTCATGATGTCATGAGTGATGGATTGGAATTGGGCCATGAGTGAAGAACGGGTAGCAGGATCAGACCGTGTATAGAAGGCGTCAAGCTGTGCCCAAAGGAGACGACCGCTGTTCGAAACACCTACATTGTCCACCTTGATACAGACATCAGGGCTTAACGTGAGGTATAGTAGCCCATAAGCCTTCAGATTGTCACCTGTCCAAGCTCTAGCTTGTACAACACCTGTTGGAACCGGTACTGATGGGTCAACAGCGTTCCAGTACCCTCCTGCAAGCAATAAAGCTTGGGCCTGGTTCTTCCAAGTCCAGTAATTAGTGCCCGTGAGTTTAACAATGTCAGATGGTTTGACCATGATGGAATGAGAATATGGATGAGAGAGGATTGGGATAGATGTAGCTGATCGTGGCAGCAGGCAATAGAAAGAGGATGCTGATTGTGACAGCAGGCAATAGGAAAAGACCTAGGTAATAATTGAGCAGCAAGGCAGTGGCTAGCACTTGCCCATAACCTGTTAAACTTTACAACCCCGGACGGCTCCACAAAAGAAGACAAGCAAGCAACAATGATGTGGCAAGAGACAAAACAACAATTAATTAAGCGCCTGTCAAGATACATGTGATCTGATGTAACTATCTAATCAATACGGTGAGACTCATACCAACAGGAAAGGATAAACCTTCCGAATGATTTATTGGTTTATTCCGACGCCCAGGTAATATGCCTTACCTGGGCATCACTACTTATCCTCAGCCCGGATTCTCACTGAGAATCCTCATTAAGCAATACTCAGAAACTTCCGAGTCTGCGCGTTGAACATTCGGACAAGTCCGAAAATCTGATGCGCCGCATCAATTAATCCCGTACTTGATACGGGATCATTCTATGTTAAACCAAATTAAAAATGGTTTGGATGGTGATGATGTCATTACCATTTTCGATTCACATCCCTGATGTCAATCTGGTGGGGAGGGTGTAACGCCTCCGCCTCTCCATAATCACCACTGACCGTATCCGGCGATACGGTCATCCTAGACGCCGCCGATAGACCAAACGGTCTATCTTATCATTCTATTTATTATTAATTATATAATAAATCCGTTACTATACGTATCGTACGATTACTTAAGAGCCTAGTTAGTCTTTTACACCGTTGTACACATAATAGTATCCTATTTGTCGTGTTCACCGGTGTTCTTAAGGACTTTGCCCATAGGGCGCGTTATAGTTGTCTTAAACAGAACCTCAAAGGTCCTGGTTTCTTGTTCATAGGCATTATTCTCTATTTCGCGACGTCCCCCAGCTTCCTCCATAATTTATTGTTCTGAGTTGTTGGTTTAAATGGGCCCCAAAGAGCAACAGCTGATATCTGCAGAGGCTGAGGCGTTCCTAATTTCTGCTGCCCCTCTGATGGTGGTTCTAACTGGTTATGGTGCTTAAAAGGAGATTCTAGCCTTACCTAGCTAATGACCAGGTTCCAGGAGCCTTTATTTTTGGATTTATGGTGGCCATTCGATCTCTAACCATGTGTGTACTTGTAGTGTTTACTCCCACACACGATACATTAATATTGTTGCAATCTCTTCATTCTAGGAGGGAATCTTGGGGACGCCCACAAACTATCCTTCTTGTGTGTTTAGTAACCATTCTCATTTGCTTCACCTGGATTGTATCTATCAGCGGAGGAGGAATTTTGATGGCCGAAGGGTTTATATTCATGCAAACGTTAGAACAACAACAAGGACTCATCAACCATGTCCAGGCTGCTGACAAGAGAATTATGATATGGCAGTATATCTCTGATTGGCCAGCTACAATCCTCGCAAGTATTATATATATTATCCATGAATCTTCATCTTACATTCCATATGGACATCCTTCCAATGCAGCTTCTCTTGAGTGATGGAATTGTAGTGTGGAGAGCCTGGAGTTTGTTCCAACACGACAGAATTTGGAGGCGTCTTCTTGTGATACTTATGGTTGCCAACATCGGTGCGTGATCCTTGACTATAATCGTAGTTGGTGCTTGAGCTCTGTTAATGAAATGAAGGCATAAATGTGGCCGATTGTATTTGGTCTGATCTCAAGTTTCAATACAAGGCTGCCCTTCTGGATTGGCTTTCGACTGTACTTTCCTTGGTGGTGAATGTAGTTGTGGTCATTTTGTTTGCCTGCAAAGTTTGGTAGGCACCTTCTTGATGGCCAGACATGATCTCCTCAGTGCTCACTCCTGGGACGCACTACAGGAATCATCATCGGTGTATTGCAGGACTCAGCGGAGGCTTAACCCAGAAATGCACACGAGCAGAGAATATACTGAATCTCTTGATAGACTCTGGGGCCGTTTTTTGCACAATCCAGGCTGTATGCATTGTAATCACCGTGTTAGATACATACAGTATCATCACTTCGGCGTGGATCCTGCTAACTATCGAGGCCATAACTGGTGTTGCAGCTGTGAGTATTGAACTTACTCTTACAAGTCTCTATACCAATTGCCCTAGGCATGTTATCCTGTTTCAGTGATTATTTTAGCTCCCAGGATTCAGACCGACAATTTTGACTATATGAATAGTAAAGGGTGGCGTTGACTGCCCTAAACCCTATCCCAATGATACAAGTACTTAGTAGCGGGATGATTTAGTTAGTAAATCTCACTTTCTCAAGGTACATATCAGCTGTATTCTCGCTCTTCGTATTACGCACTAGCGCAAAGCGGCAAAAAAAAAAAAATTTGTCACACATCCTACACCAAATTAAGTAGTAGTAGAATAAAATATTTCACCTAACTCATTCCCCCTTGTTCGAAATCGCTTGAATCCTGTCAGCATTAAGTTCATCGAGTACACACCAATACATTCGAGAGATGGAAACCCCATAGTCTATCATAATTCACTTAACCATGCATCAACGGTAGAGAACATGAATGAGTTGAACTTATACCTCGTCTCACTCTGATTGTAATCGTAAAGTTTTTTAAACATCACAGCCTTATTGGAGTTCTATGGATTGCTTGATGGGTGTGAAATCATGGAAATAAATCACGATTATACCTCGACGGAAACGACCAGCAGGAATTTAGAAATGTGTTGTGCCACGAACTTCCCAAGCTGAGTTCGTGAAATGACTGCAGCGGCTTCTGTAGGTTGGCTAGGGTGACCCTAAAAACTGAACGGCGAGTTTTAATCAATTGAGGCAGAACGGTGCACGAAGAACACACCTAATGGACTGTAGCGGGATCCGGGGATCGACATTGAACTAGGAAGAAGTACCATTTTCAATATTACTATGTAAAAGATACCAACGAACTTGAAGCAGGATGCTTTTTCTACAGAGACCATGCCCGAATGGCTCAGGACAGAATAAGCACCAATAAAATTAGGTCAGACTGAATCGCAGCCAGGAATGCGTGGTAGTTCAAACGTTCAAGATCGAGATGAGCACTTGCGGAAATGTGAGCACGGTAGTTTCGATACAATCTGCCATTTGCCCTGACGGCATTCTGGATGGAAGTGCAGTAATCGGGACTTTATTCTGGCTAGTGCGGCAGGGATATTGACGCATGCACTTCGTCCTGAGTTTGAGCCTTGAGGCCTTGGGAACTTGAGGCTTGAATATGAATATTTGAATGAATGCTCCTGTGGAATCCCGAAGTCGTTATCGCCGAAGGGGCTGAGGATAGAGGGATGCACACATAGAGATCTGAAGCTGAAGCGCTAAGGCTGGGTTTAAGGCCTTAAGGGATTGTGCCTTGAAAGGTCGACGTCGCTATTGCAAACTCAGTGAGGATGGAGACGCATAGGCGTGTCTCGATATGAGGTGGGTCGAGAATCGGATTAATGACGATGGATTTACTGTTGGTATTTTCGGCTTCGGCGCAGGTTTATATATTTGCACTACGTCAGACGAGATGAGTCGCAAATTGCGGTTCACCTACGTATACTCGGTGCGCGTACAGATCACTTAGCTGAAGATTTGATCTTCCGATCTCTGCATGCCACGCATCTCAGTTCAGCCAATGCCATATAATCGCTTGCGACTCGGCCCTTTACTATGATTCTTCATGGATTTGTGATTTTGTACGAGGCTGTGGACACTGGAGTTGAAGTTTGAGCACGTGCATACTCGCCTTTATTGAGAACAGGTCGAACTTCTCAACGTTACGTTGAACGTTGAACGTTGGAAGCGCCGCTGAGGTGGTATGCGGATGCAAGGCAAGGGACGGTGAAAAAGGCCAAAGCGTTTGAGAAGCGCCCTACCCAAGTGCCTGCCGCTCGGCACAGCCACCAAGTATCCTCCTTTACATTCTACTACATCTTCAAACGACATCTTCAAACAATTCAAATGGATCGAGTCTTTGCTTACGAAGCATCCAGGTTGGGACTGTATGTGAACACAGTCGAGGACAACCTGAAGTTCGGTATGACTTTGCTTATGACCTCGCTGATGCACGAACGAGTGCCTGCTGATGTTGCGGCCTCCAGCCCATGTGTTTGAGATGGGTAATCCTTTGGATCTCCAGCGTCATTCACTCAGCCCACACTCATCGTAACATTATAAGCTACAGCCAAATTCTACTTCTCCTTTGAGAGCGAAACGACTACTTCACTGTTCCTTATATGTCCAGAAATGGATCCAGACCTCCATTCCGAAAGCTGTTCGTCGTTAACAACGATTCTGGCTCATGTCCAGTCGCTTCACCATACGTTGCTATATTCAATAGCTCATAGTGATGACGAGCACAAGGCCGCTTCCCGCAGTCTACGCGCAATGCTGTATATGCGTCACAGCATGTTGCGCAGCTTTGGCCGCCAGTGGAACCTCTTTTCATCCATTTAATTGTGAAGGCTAAAATGGCATAATTCTTTGCATCCCCAGCCGATCTAGACTCTCTACTCCTCATTCTGCTCAATTGACTGTTTCTAACGGTCTCTTGTTGATTGTCTCCCAATATCCATACATCTCACGACTCGCATACGTATCATTAGCGCAGGTTTTGTTTTTTCAAGTTCGGGTTTCTTCGGTTGTAGGTGGAGTTGGCATTGTGCAACAATCCCTTCTGGCCTTCATTTTTATCGTCCCTTGTTAGTTTGAATGGGCCCCATGGAGCAACAGCTGATATCTGCAGAGGCTGGGGCGTTATTAATCGATGTTGTTCCTCTGATCGTGATTCTAATTGGTTACGGTGCGTAAACGGAAGTAGTACCGTTTACACCATAGCTAAGGATCAAGTTCCAGGAGCCTTTATTTTGGGATTCGTAGTTGCTGTTCAATCGTTAACCATGTGTGTAACTGTGCTATTTACTCTACCTACCTTCTATCCATTGTTGTTTACTTGCGTCTAGAAGAGGACCTTGGGGACGCCCACAAACTGTCCTCCTTCTCTGTTTAATAACCAGTCTTGTTTGCTCCACTTGCTCTGCAGCTTACTATGGAGGATCACTTTTATCACTCGATCGGTATAGATTCATGCAAACATTAGAACAAGGACTCATCAGTCAGGCCCAGGCTGCTGACAAGAAAACTATAATATGGCTGTATATGTCGAATTGGCCGGCTACAATAACCGTGAGTATTACATAGTATTCTTCATCCTACGTTCTACGTTCTGCATTGAAATCCTTCCACACAGCTTCTCTTAAGTGATGGAATTGTAGTGTGGAGAGCATGTAGCTTGTTTCAGCAAGACAGATTTTGGAGGCTCGTCCTTGTGGTGCTTATGATTGCCAATATTGGTGTGTACCGATGACTTGAGCCCTAGCATTTGGTTCTTAAGCTCTGATTACGGTTAATGAAGGCATAAATGTCGCGGATTGTATTTGGTCTGACCTCCACCCCAATTTTCAATACAAGGCTACCATTCTGGATTGGCTTTCGCTTGTACTTTCCTTAGTGGTGAATATGGTTGCGACCATTTTGTTTGCCTGCAAAGCTTGGTAGCCCATATTCTTGACATCCAAATGTGATTTATCAATTCATGGGATCCTCTGTAGGAAACACCATTGGTATATTGCGGGACTCATTGGAGGCTTGACTCACAAAGTCACACGGGCGGAGAATATATTGAATCTCCTGATAGAGTCGGGGGCAATTTTCTGCGCCATTCAGTGTATCAATATCATAATTACTGTGCTAGATGCATACAACGTGATAGCTTCATCGTGGCCTCCGGAGATTATTCAAGCTATAGCTGCTGTTGCATTTGTGAGTGTTTCTCTTAATTGCTACGCACAAGATGTTTATGATAATCAAACTTGTCCAGGCATGGTACCCTGTTGCAGTGATTATTCTAGCTCCCAGGATCCAGAATGGCAACACTTCATACTATATGGATAGCAAAGGGTGGCGTTGACTACCATACCATGGTACAGGACTGAGGATGGTAGTAGTAACCGACTAACGTGGAAATTACTCGATGACCTAGTCAACGAATTCCACTTCCTCAGCCTGAGATGATCACTTGAGAAGGTCACTCATGGTTTGCAATATTCATCCAGGGAGTGTTATGTGTAAATCATATACCCGTTTTAACCGGAAGAGCGACGTTGCTCAGATTGGCTTACTATACTCTGCTTCTGTTAAAATGTTCCCCTGCATCGCAGCTACAGGTGTCTTATACTGATTAGCTACGGTCAGCCATGGTGATTCAGGTTGTGATTCAGTATTTGGGTTCAGGTGCTGAACCAAAACCTGAATCGCGTTTCGCGTTTCGTACAGCCACAGACAGACTCTTAGGTAATTGGATTGCTCAACGCCATAGGCCTATCCGTGCTCACTGCTTGTCACGTCATCCAGCTCACTTGTCTTCCCCTCTTCCTTTATATATATATGTTTGAATGAAATAGATGTTGATAAAAAATAAAACATAAACTCAAAATAAAAAAAAAAAGTGAAAACAAAATATTCCGTGCTACAGCATAGAACAATCAATAACGTAATACAGAATACTTAATATAAAATAAGTACGTAATACGTCAATAATGAGTTGAATAACTATAGCTTGATCAATATAAAATGATACTGATTTTGTGATATCTAACATAGAGTTCTTTATTAAGCAAGTGCTAAGCAGAATTCCACTGACACATATTTTATAAGCAAATTCTTGAGCACGTTGGCTTGCACATTGAGCAACATGCTGCGTTCAGTATGTAACCCGACGCTGCTGAGAATCGGGCAAGAATCAGAGCCCGGTCCCATCAAGCCCATCAGCCGCGGGCCCAGAAACAATAAGTGAACCCAAAGTGAACCACCCCTGTGAAGCAAACTTTGGTTGTGGTCGGTCAAATGTGAATCGCGTTTCAGAGTTGATTCAGATGTTTTGAATCACTCCAGAACCACATACTGAATCACACTTGATTCACCATGGTTGACCGTAGCTATTAGTACCGAATCGTCCGACCCAAAAGATCATACGGACACTTATGCTGCTCACCAGTGCTTAATCTGGTGGAGAGTTCGCTCTCGCATGCTCACTTGGGAGCTCAGTGTTGTTGACAGGAGCCTACTTGATGAGCAGACATTACCTATAAAAGTACATATCAGCTGTATTCCCGCAACCATAGTATGTTGTCTCAACAGCAAATCAACATGGAGAGATTTATCGCGCTATCGGGAATTCTACTTACATCAAGTTAGTAGTAGAGACGCTGATCAACCATTATATCTCAACTGATTCCAGCTTGGTCTAATCCCATCAGCATTGAATTCATTGAGTGAACACCAATACATATGCATCGGAAGTATAAGTTGTTTCATCATGTGCCAATTCAAGTTCATTGAAGAATAAGGAGTGGAAGGAAAAGGATGGAGGAATTCACGGCACGGTGCAAGAGTTGAACGAAGTGGTATCTCGTCTCACTTTGATTGTGATCGTGGAATTTTCTATACATCATGGCCATTGCCTAACGAATTGCTTAATTCATGGAAATCACGATCATACCTCGACGGAAAAATAAACATCAATCAGCAGGCATTCAGAAGCGAGAGTTGCGCCAGGAACTTTCCAACCTGAGTTCGTGAAGGCATCCGTAGGCTGGCTAGGGCGACCCTAAAAACTGAAGTACTAAACGGCGAATTTTAATCTACTGAGGCAGAGTGCACGGAGAACACACCTACTAAACTGTATCGGGATCTTCGACATTGGACTAGGAAGAAGTACCATTTTCACTATTACTATATAAGAGATACCGACGAAGTTGAAGCAAAATGCCTTTTCTACAGAGAACAAGATGCCTGAACGGCTCAGGACAGAATAAGTGTCAAAAACATTAGGTCAAACTGAATCGTCGCCAGGAATGCTTGGTAGTTCAAACGTTCAAGATCGAGACGAGCACCTTGTGAGCACTGTACTACTGTACTCTTTCGATACAATCCGTTGTTTGCCCCCATGGCATTTTGGGTGGAAGGACAGTCAGTAATCGGGACTTTATTCTGGCCAGTGCGGGATATTGACACGTGCACAAGTGATTGCTGAGTGCTGAGGCCTGGGCTTTGAGCTTGAGAACTTGAGAACTTGAGGGTCGAACGAGAGGAATGCTCCTGTGGAATTTCAGAGTCGTTACCGCCAAAGGGGCTGAGGATAGAGGGATGCACGCACAGAGATCTGAAGCTGAAGGCTGGGTTTTAAGGCCAGTAAGGGATTGTGCCTTGAAAAGTCGACGTCGCTACTGCAAACTCAGTGAGGACGGAGACGCATTGTCGTGACTCGATATGAGGTGAGTCGAGAATCGGGAGAGTGACGCGGACGGTGGAATTACTGTTGGCGTTTCTTTTCAGCTTCGACGCAGATTTGACCAGTTAACACTATATATTGCCACCGCGCCAAATGGAATGAATCGCAAATCGTGATTCACCTAGATATACTGGTGCATGTACAGATCACTTAGCTGAAGATTTGACCTTGTATACACTCGATCTCTTCATGCCACGCATCTCGGTTCAGCCATATAATTGCCTGCGAGCCCTCTACTATGATTTTTCATGGATTGGTGATTTTGAGCGAAGTTTGAGCGCTTGAGCACGTGCATAGTCGCCTTTACTGGGGACAGGTCAAATTTCTTGTTACATTGAACGTTGAACGTTGAACGTTGGAAGTGCCGCTGAGGTGGTATGCGGATGCAAGGGACAATAAAAAATTTAAAAAGGCCAAAGCGTTTGAGAAGCGTCCTGAAGTGCCTGCCTCTCGGCACAGCCACCGAGTATCCTCTTTTACATTCTACACGACATCTTCAAATGATTCAAATGGATCGAGTCTCCGCTTACCTGCTTACAATGACTGTAAACACAGTCGAGGACAATTTGAAGTTCGGTATGACCTTGCTGATGCATGATTGTTGAAACTAGATTACCGCTTATGAGTCGTATCTAATCAGTAATGTGAGTCGACTAGACGCACTTGCTATACGATCGATGAACTGTCGATATATGCTATGTTGAAACTCACCCTCAAACACTAGACGCAGCCTCTACGCAGGTTCGTATAGATGTAGTCAATTATGCCATTCGCTATTAGTCTTATGATACATAGCTTGTACGCTGCCTTGCAGTACCTATGAACATTACCTATAGAATTACCATACGGACTCCATCTTCTAGGGTACATTATGCACATGTATATGCACTATGTTTAGCAGTACGACTCAAGTAGACTCATACATTGTTATAGGGTTTATTATATTCTGTAGTATAAATACTGTAGATATTTTCCTGTAACAATAACCAAGAATCCTACTATTCGTCTGGACACTTGTTCTGCTCTCAACAAGCACTCTTAACTCCTGTAAACACCCTTACACTCTAAGGTGAGTATGCTGTCGACCTTGTGTTGACTGACCGCTGTTTCTACAGGTTATGGGCCCCGGATCGCTTCAACACATGTTGTGCCCTCCATTGTGCTTACTGCACTTGGTTAGACAGTGTTCAATGAACGTCCAACGCTCATTCCTGGAGTGTACGAAGTTCGCGTGTTGTGCATAGCTGGTCATGGTACATGGTAACATTCATGGATCGCATTTCTCTCCATTCCTGCATTGTTCAAAAATATACATGACTTTGCACACTGACACACACATGTATTTACATAGGCACCCGATGATCGAACGAACTGTTTAAGGGCTTTGCTGTGATGGCATTCCCTTTAGGGTTTTATTCCCTGCCAGGTAGACTTGGGGTCACCGCTATAATAGCCATAAAAGCGTTCATGTGCATCCGCTGGCAAACTGCGAACGATCATTGGGTTCTTGGCCTTCGTAGAATAATTGTACATACACATTACCTACCTGCTGCTTGCCTTAAGTTCTTCACATGCTGAAGGGATACTGTTCGATTGTGCTGCAAAGCACATCTGAACGTTGACTGAACGCATATTCTTGGCATTCAGTTACCCTGTTTGTGTTCCGATCAACTTAAGTGACTGAGTCCGAATTGGAATGATCGGATCAGTGGATGGAAAATGGATGGATAATTATATGCGATCAACACTGAAAACACTTGTCACGGGTTTCTGACTCTGTTGTTGTGATCTGTGTTCATAACTTGTGGAAGCACGTCACTGACTGTTGCTCTACTTTTTCTAGAACCTTATCAAAACATGTCTCTCTCAAACCTCTCTAGTGTTCCTCTCCTCAATGGGGCTAACTACCCCTCCTGGTCCAGTTCAATGACAGCGCTCCTTAGAGCTTCTCGTTGTTGGTCTGTTGTATGTGGACGGATCCTTCGCCCCAAACAAACATTCCGCAAAGCAAGCGCCTCTGAAGTCGCTGCTGGCACTTACAAGGCCAATGAAGATATTGAGACCACCACTGCCGAACGGCAGAAAGAGATTGATGACTGGGACAGCATTGACGACCAAGCCATGGGCTTAATTGCCCTCCGACTTCCTGATGACATCAGGGCTACTGTCCTAAAGTCTGACTCTGGTGAAACTTGGGACGAAATCAAAAAGATCTATGGCAAACCCGGCTCTGCCGGCACTTTTGGCATCTTCAAAGAGGCCATTAACTTCCAAATCGACGGAAGAAACGACCCTACTCTTGCCCTAGCATCTTTAAACTCCACCTTCTCCCGCCTTGATGGCTCTGGTCTCATTCTTCCTGAACCGGTAAAAGCTATGATTCTCTTGGCCGCCTTACCTACTCAATGGGATAGTCTTGCGATGACAATCCTTTCTCGAGATGCTAATCTCCTTACTCCGTCCAACATCATGCCGATCATTCAGGACGAGTACCGCCGCCGCCAATCCAACGCTACCTCTCTCGCGGCCCGCATCTCCGGCGTCAAACGTCAATCTGACTCCAAGTCTTCTTGGAATGATCAGAAGAAGAAGAAGGACACCAAGAAGGGAGCGCCTTACCCGGCAAGCAAACCTTCCAACGACTCGTCCTCTTCTTCCGACAAAGACAAAAAGACACGCCGCGGAAAGAAAGGAGGAAAAGGCAAAGAAAAGGCTCATGAATCGGCTGAAGTGGAAACTTCCAATGTCTCTAATTTCGCCACCTGCCTTGCCTCGCGCATTAACGACAGCTTCCTCCGTGAAGCCTCCCACGACTCCGTCCTTGACAGGATGAAGATCGAGGAAGTAGAGGTCGATCTCTCTGATCACCTTTGGCCTCAGACCAAACTCGAAATGGACATTGACGAGGAAATGTATGGCTCTGGAGACGAGCGCCTTATTTTCTGGCAAGCTTCCCTTAATAGTTTTAAGGAAAAATTCACTGACCAATTGCACTCATTACAACAGATGTTCAATAATATGGCTGGAATCTCGAACGGTCCAAATGGACCTTATGTATCACATTCTCCACGCTTTATGAACTCTGTACCTCCTAGTGAGGGTAAATTAAATAAAATGGTTTCTAATGATGTGCATGGTGCGAATAAGAACCTTAGTCAGATATTTAACACATGGCTGCTTGATTCCGGTGCATCTGGATATTTTACCCCTTATCGGCAAGACTTTGTGTCTTATAAAAAATTCACACATCCGATACCTGTCCAGACTGCTGATGAACGTACATCAACCTTTATTGAAGGTGCCGGAACAGTCTACATAAGGCATGACAACGGCGAAGGAAAAATCCTCACGACTAAGTTACACCCAGTGTTTTACCAACCGCATTGCACACACCAACTTTTATCTGTTGGTTTATTAAATCGACAGGGTTGTTACACAACTATTAACGTTGAAAAATCAGTTATTCGTAAAACGGATGATGACTCAACAATCATGACCTTATATCCCAATAACGATAGGGATAATATTCACTGGCTAAAGGCCGATGTAGTGAAATCTGAGATAGGCATGATATCATCTCCTAATGATTTTAACACCTGGCATAACCGTTTTGCACATCCCGGTGATGTCGTATTACGCAATGCTCCTGGAAATGTCAACGGACTACCTAAGTTGTCGATACCAGATAAAGAATCTCCATGCAAAGGTTGCGCGCTTGGAAAGGCTGCCTCCAAAGCATATCCTAAGTCCGAGAAACGAGCATCCAACCCTATGGATTTAATTCACGCAGATTTGGTTGAAATTCCAACCGTCTCTTATCATAAATTTAAATTTGTGATTACTCTGCTGGATGACTGCTCTTCTCATGCTACTTCGATCATGCTGCGACAAAAATCAGAAGCGTTTCAAGCCTTCAAGGATTTCAAATCTTGGGCTGAAAAACAAACTGGACGCAAACTTGTGCGTTTCCGCATTGATCGAGGGGGAGAACTTATCTCAAAGGAATTTACTTCCTTTCTCAAGTCTGAGGGTATTGATATTCAAATGTCCGAACCTTATGTTCATCAACAGAATGGTAGAGCGGAACGTATCAACCGTACACTCATGGAAAAATCCGAAGCCATGCGACACCATGCATGCTGCCCGGAGTCCTGGTGGCAATTTTCATATTCCACAGGAGTACATGTGTACAACCGCACACCGATCCGTCGATTGAACTGGAAGACACCAATTGAAGGTTTTCTCAAAAAGAAACCTGATGTCTCGTACTTCAGAACCTTTGGCTGTGGCGCTTATGTCTTTATTCCTATTGACAAGCGAAAAAATAAACAATCCCCACACTCTGAAGCGATGACTTTCATTGGATATGACCAAGGAAGCAAAGGATATCTATTCATGCGTAGCGATAATTCCGTAGTGCATGCTGCACAAGCAACTTTCTATGAGAAATGGTTTCCACGGTGCAAATCCGAATCTGATTCTGGAGTAAAACCCGCTATACCTGTTGCCCCCACGCCTGTGAAACCTTCGCAACCTTCAAATGGTAATGGTGCAGACATTCCATTTGATCCGGAATTCCCGGAAGATCAACCACAACCGTTTACTGAACCGGATAATGGACCGCACAGTCCACCAGCTGGCCCAGATCCAGATCTGCCTGGTGATGATGATGCTCCAAATCCCAATCCTCCGGTACCATCTCGATCACCCACCCCTCCACCTCAAGCAAGAGACCCTTCACCACCTGCTCCCGATCCTAATCCATTCAGCTACCGTCCCGAAGACATTGAAGCATGGAAACGTGTGAACCCCACTAGAGAACGTCGTGCACCCTTGCGCCCTGGCATGATACCTACGCCTGGCACTTGGAGCCGACAAGCTGATCGTGAAGAACGTGCTGAGCGCTTTGGACACGCTAGACGTGGACTTGTGCCTGCTCGCAATATAGTTCCTGATCAAGTTCCGCCACCGGTTCCACCACCACGTCCATTGAATCCTGATGACCGCATGGTCACACCGCCACCTCCAGGCGCTACTCCGGATTCTGACATAGAAGAGGAAGCACTTCTGACTAAACTAGCTCAGGAAGGGGGAGTTGAATTACAAAAATACCTTCTTTCGCAAGCAATCTCCGATTCTCTAGAAGAATCATCTTTTATCACAGATCTTGACAGTGAAATGATACCGGCTAAACACGAAGCCGCTAGGAATAATCCTGATAATTGGATTTCTCCAACATCATATCGTCATTTACCATCTGCTGAAAGAAAGAAATGGGATCAAGCATGCAAAGATGAGATCGATGGTTTGAAGAAACGAAATGTCTTTGAAGTAGTTGATCTACCAAAAGGTCGCAAACCTATCCGTTGTCGATGGGTTTTTACTAAAAAATCTGACGGTCGCTATAAAGCCCGACTCGTAGCAAAAGGTTTTTCACAAGTAGAAGGTGTGGATTATAATGAGTTGTTCTCACCGGTCGCCCGGTTTGAAACTGTACGAACTCTCCTAGCTTTAGCCGCATTAGAGGACTGGGAAATCCAGGCTCTTGACGTCAAACAGGCTTTTCTTTATGGCAAGCTAGATGAAGAGATCTACATGGAACAACCTAAAGACTTCATTAAAGAAGGCACACCGAAAGTATGGCGGTTACATCGTGCATTATACGGACTGAAACAAGCTAGCTTATCCTGGTGGAAGGAATGTAACGCCTCCATGGGAAAATTGGGATTTAAGCGCTGCTCTTCAGATGCTGGTGTATATGTCTTTAAATCAAATGGCAAAACCGTAACTGCCATCATCTATGTTGATGACGCACTCTTTCTTGGCAAGGACAAAGATCTTGTTCTTAAAAAGAAAAACGAGTTTATGAAATTATGGGAATGTCGTGATCTAGGAGAACCAACTGAGTTCCTTGGAATGCGGATTACACGGGATCGTTCCAAACGTGTCTTAACACTTGACCAACAACCTTATCTTCGAAAGGTCATAGAACGTTTTGGACTGACTAATGCTAAAGCCACCCCAACCCCATTACCTTCATCCTGGGTTCCTCGTACAAACACTGGTCGTGTAGATGCCAAACTTAGACAACGCTTCCAAAGCGTAATTGGATCTTATTGTATCTGATGCTAGGCACCCGACCCGACATTGCTTATGCCGTTATAAAACTCTCACAGTATTCGGCGAATCCAAACCCAGACCACCTGGCCAAAGCACTTTACATTGTGCGCTACTTAATTGGGACTTCTACTTACGTACTTGTCTTTGATGGTAGATCTGACCATGGCTTCTTAGCCTATTGTGATTCTGACTGGGCGTCAGATCCAGATGATCGAAAATCCCATACTGGGATGATTATCAAACTTGCCACAGGTCCAATCTGCTGGACTTCTCATAAACAGAAAACAGTTGCTCTTTCATCGACTGAAGCTGAATACATGGCTTTATCTGATTCGTGTAGACAACTTATGTGGCTCAAGTCTCTCTTTTCTGAGATTGGAATTACTATCGCTGTATTGCCCTTATGTGGTGATAATCAAGGATCAATCTTTCTGGGATCTAATCCTGTACAAGAAAGAAGAACCAAGCATATTGATATACGATATCATTATATCAGAGAACGCATCGAATCAAAAGAAATAGAACTCTTCTATGTTCCTACTGATGATAATGTTGCAGATCTTCTCACGAAGAACCTTGCACTTGTCAAATTTCAGAAATTCCGCAACAGTCTTGGAATTCTCTTTAATTGATTCGCTATAGACTGTGCAATATGTCTATAAACTATAATGCCGTTTAAAGTCGATAAAAATTATACTTCTTAGCTACAATTCTTAGCGAGGGGGAGTGTTGAAACTAGATTACCGCTTATGAGTCGTATCTAATCAGTAATGTGAGTCGACTAGACGCACTTGCTATACGATCGATGAACTGTCGATATATGCTATGTTGAAACTCACCCTCAAACACTAGACGCAGCCTCTACGCAGGTTCGTATAGATGTAGTCAATTATGCCATTCGCTATTAGTCTTATGATACATAGCTTGTACGCTGCCTTGCAGTACCTATGAACATTACCTATAGAATTACCATACGGACTCCATCTTCTAGGGTACATTATGCACATGTATATGCACTATGTTTAGCAGTACGACTCAAGTAGACTCATACATTGTTATAGGGTTTATTATATTCTGTAGTATAAATACTGTAGATATTTTCCTGTAACAATAACCAAGAATCCTACTATTCGTCTGGACACTTGTTCTGCTCTCAACAAGCACTCTTAACTCCTGTAAACACCCTTACACTCTAAGGTGAGTATGCTGTCGACCTTGTGTTGACTGACCGCTGTTCCTACAATGATAACCACGGACGAGTGGTGCCGGTGATGCTGTGGCCTCCGCGTTTGAGATGGGTAATCCTTTGGATCTCCAGCGTCATTCACTCAGCCCACAATCATCGTAACACTAAGCTACAGCCAAATTTTACTTCTCCTTTGAGAGCGAAATGGCTACTTCAGAAACTGACGCTATTTCTTATATGCCCAGAAATGGATCCAAACCTCGATTCCGAATGCTGTTCGTTGTTAACGACGATTTCGGCTCATATCCAAATGCTTCTATCACCGTATATTACCATATTCATGTTGCTATATTCAATAGCTCATAGCGATGATGAGCACAAGGTCGCCTACTGCATTCTATGCTCAATGCTGTATATGCGTCACAGCATATTGCGCAGGTTTGGCCGCCAATGGAACCCTTTTCATCCATTCAATTGTGAAGGCTCAAGATGGCGTAATTCTTTGCATTCCCAACAGATCCAAGCTCTCGACTTCTCACTCCGCTCAATCAGACTGTATCTCATGGTCCCTCGTTGATTGTCTCCCAATATCCATTCACCTTGTGAGTTGCATACATAAAAGCGCAGGTTTTATTAACGCAACCTTCAACTAGTTCTGGTCAAGTTCTAGTTTTCTTCAGTCTTAGTGAAGTTAGTGTTTTGCGACACTCCCGTTACATTCATTCATTTTCACTGTCCCTCGTTTGTTTGAATGGGCCCCGAGGAACAACAGCTGGTGACTACAGAAGCTGAGGCGCTATTATTTGCTGTCGTTCCTCTAATGGTGGTTATAATTGGTTATGGTGCGTAAACGGAAGCACTGTTTACACCAGAGTTAATGATCAAGTTCCAGGAGCCTTTGTTTTGGAATTCATAGTTGTTGTTCAATTGCTACCTACGTGTGTAACCGTGCTGTTTACTCTATTTACCTCCATCCGTTGTTATTTACTTGCGTCTAGAAGAGGATCTTGGGGACGCTCACAAAATGTCCTTCTTTTCTGTTTAATAATCAGTCTCGTTTGCTTCACTTGGTCTGCATTTAACTATGCAGGAACATTTTTAGCAGTCGATGGGTATACATTCATGCAAACATCAGAACAAGGACTCATTGGTCAGGCCCAGGCTGCTGACAAGAAAACTATGATATGGCACTATATGTCAGATTGGCCGGGTACAATAACCGTGAGTATTAAATAGTATTCTTCATCCTACATGCTGCATAATCTAAGTTCCATGCAGCTTCTCTTGAGTGATGGAATTGTAGTGTGGAGAGCATGTAGCTTGTTTCAGCAAGACCGATTTTGGAGGCTCATTCTTGTGATGCTTATGATTGCCAATATCGGTGTGTAATGATGACTTGAGCCCTCCTTTGAACTCTGACCATGGTCAACGAAGGCATAAATGTAGCGGATTGTATTTGGTTTGACCTCCACCCCCAGTACCTCCTGTTTCAATACAAGGCAGTTATTCTGGATTGGCTTTCGAGTGTGCTTCACTGGTGGTGAATATGGTTGCGACGATTTTGTTTTGCCTGCAAAGCTCGGTAGGCCATATTCTTAACGTCCAGATATGGTTTGTTAATTCTTGGGATCCTCTACAGGAAAGACCATCGGTATATTGCGGGGTTCAGTGGTGACTTGGCTCGCAGAGTCACACGGGCTGAGAATATATTGAATCTCCTGATGGAGTCGGGGGCGATTTTTTGCGCCATTCAGTGTATCAGTATCATAATTACTGTGCTAGATGCATACAATGTGATAACTTCATCATGGCCTCCGGAGATTGTTCAAGCTATAGCTGCTGTTGCGTTTGTGAGTGTTTCTACTTAATTCCTGCACATATTTATGATAATCAAACTTGTCCAGGCTTGTTATCCTGTTTCAGTAATTATCCTCATTCACAAAGGCAATGAAGCACGACCCGCCACCTATAGCAGTGAGAGGCCTTCCCAGAATGAATATATCTTCAGTACTATCATCGATTCAAATGGAATAGTGATGAGGGCGTGAGGTGGATGAGAGTCGCTCGACTCGGCTTGGACGGAGATGCACAGTTATTTTATATCTTGCTTAAATACTTACCACTCAATTAATAGTTAGTATATGCCATATATATATGGCTGACAGATTGTGGAGGATAAAATCTGACATGTACCCAACATGCAATCTAATTTCTCATTTTTCTTATGATTTCAATTTACTTCAATTTCCTCGGATATGCATGAATTACAACGACCAAAACACAAAGTTATAATAGCGGTTCGGATTCATGGAATTGAACGACCGAACTCTATCCACCCTAAAGAACTTACCAAAAAGTCGCTTTCTCTCTCTGTATATGGTGCGACTGTATTCAACGTTTGGCTCCTTCGCACTGGAGGCGTTACCGCTACGCAGCCCGGGGCCCGGAGAGGGAAGCGAGGGTGCATATCACTGGGCTGCGATAATAGGAACAAATTTCTGCTTCCGAAGTCGAAGTATAGCCGGGGCTCAAGCAATAAGTAGTGAAGGACAACCTAATGCTACAAGCTCTGATTGTCGGCTGTTATACTACCATCTGCATTCGAGATCGATGATTCGATGAATTGTTACAGCCTGTTGCGACTTCCCTGTTTCATTCTAGTAGTCTGCCTGTGCACCTGGAGAGTAGAAAAAGACATACTACACACTGTACACAGCAGGGTGACAGGAGCAGATTGAGTTTCAACTTTCAAGCTGAAGTGGGACTGCTCAGGTCTGCTGCTGACGATGGTTCCTGGTCATTCAAGTTACAGGTTGACGTAAGTATCACCAGGATATATTATCTGTTTGGCCTCAGTGAGGCACTCTAGAGTATAATAAATAGCTATACAAGTGTAATGCCATTTGCTGCAATGTACACATGGCGCTGTTTACTGTTGTAGTTGTTAAAACTTATAGTGCAAAGTAGGTTAGAGAACCCGTTTCATCTATTCAACAGCATAGACTGAGATGTTGTAATTCATTCTGTTCCGGGCTGATTCAAGCTCGAGTAAGCTGTGCGTCAAGGCAATTCTATGACCCTCCACCGATATCAACACACCTCACGATTTACCTATATATTAGGCCAGATTTTGTTGATCAAACCTCATTCAACCTTCCGGTCTCTCCCCATCGGTTGGTGTTAACACTCACCACGCTTACTCCAAGTCATTACCTTCATTTTAACTACCTTTCGTTCGTTTAAATGACTCCAGAAGAACAACATGTGATATCTGCACATGCTGAGGCACTACTTGTCCGCTCCGTTACTATCATCGTGGCTCTTACTGGCTATGGTGCGCAGAGGGGGGTCAGTTGAATTATGGCTGACAAGTTCTAGGAGCCTTGATCCTAGGATTCATTCTTGCAGTTCGATTTCTAACCCAGTGCGTACTTACTACGTACTACTATTCAATTTACCTATTATTTCTTCGGTCTAGAAGAGGATCTTCCGGGCGTCCACAAACTATCCTTCTTGTTTGTTTAGTAACCATCTTCATCTGTCTCACCTGGGGTGTATCTTATCCCACAGGATTATTTCTGACAAATGATCGATATACATTTGTGCGAATGTCAGAACAAGGAGTTGTTGCTCAAGCCCAGGTTGCCGAAGAGAAAATTAAAACCTGGCGGTATATGTCAAATTGGGCAGGTACCATCAATGTGAGTATCGTTTATCCCAAGGCTTGAATCTTGATTGCATTCTGTAATGACATTTCTCATTGAAGCTTCTGTTGAGTGATGGAATTGTAGTTTGGAGAGCATGCTGTTTGTTTCAGCCAGAGAAATTTTGGAGGTGCATCCTTGTGATGCTTATGATTGCCAACATAGGTACGGCATAATGGTAGTTACTAATCCAGTGTCTTGATGATGGTCGGTGAAGGTGTCAATGTAGCAGACTGCATTTGGTTCGATTTTTCGCTTATCTACAAGGCTACCCTTCTGGACTGGCTTTCGGCTGTAGTTTCCTTAGGGGTGAATCTGATAGCAACCATCTTGTTTGCCTGTAAAGCTTGGTAGGGATTTTCTTAGTGTCCGGGTGTGATTTACTCATTCCAAGGAGGTGCTATCGTAATCATCACTGGTATATAACAGGAAGCCGTGCAAGCAAGTTGGCCCCGAAAGGTACACAAGCGGAGAACATACTGAATATCCTGATAGAGTCTGGGGCTATTTTTTGCGGAATTCAGTTCATATATATCATAATAACTGTGCTAGATGCCTACAACATCATAATCTCGCAATGGCCCCTGCAGACTGCTGAAGCTATATTTTTTATTGCTGCTGTAAGTGTTCTATTGATATTCTTACTTTTGCAATGTTTACAATGATTATACTTAGGCATGCTATCCTGTTTCAGTGATTATTCTGATTCACAAAGATAACAGGCCACATCTCCAGGCCTACAACAGTGAGAGGGCTGCGCAAGGTGGTGATCTATGCTTCAGTACAATTATTGATTTAAATGGACCTGAGATACTGAGTACTGAGGAGTATTGAAGTAATGTATAAGATAGTTAATCTGAACTTTGTCTGAGACCATGTTCTTTATTATTATTAGTGATGTGCCGGCTCGGCCTGAATGCCGTGGGCCGGGCCAGGCCAAGCCAAGCCAGGTCGTGAAACGCCGGGCCGTAACACTTGACCTGGGACGGCTTTTGGCCCGGCCTGAGTTTTGGGAAGCCGTGAGCCGGGGCTTTTTGGACCTAGCAGATAACAGCTGGGGGACACATTTATAAGGTGTTTTAGGCATCTGGGATAGTGTCTTTGCAATTTACTAGGTGTATACAAGCTGCACTTATTGCTCCAGGTGATTTTTTGTATTAAGATATTGTATTCAGAGATTGTTTTCTCCACTCAGGAATTTTCCCACAGTCCACAGTTAATGATGAGTTCAAGATGAGTTCAATTTCACTCACTGTGAAGAGAAATACTCAACTTATGCTATGTTGTTTCAGCTAGTGGATTTTCTGTGTCAGAGTCTTTTCTGAACTCATACACAGCCACCTCCAAAGCCCCGGCCTAAGCCAAAGCCAAGCCAGGCCAAGCCGGAGCCATCTTAGTAAGGCCCGGCCTCAATTTCTTCAAGCCAAAGCCAAGGGCCTGTCGGCCAGAGCCGGGGCTCACAGGCCAAAGCCGGGCCGGCACATTACCATTTATTTTATTATAATCACTTACTCCCCACTCGGAATCAGGAAAAAGACCTATTTCCCAGGCTCCCCAGAGACACCCCCCAATCCTAGGCAACCTGAGGCACCTGGGATACCCAGGGCTCCCCAGGTTGTCCTGGGCTGCCCTGGGGTTGACCTGGGATGACCTGGGGGAGCCTGGGTATACCACCAGGTTGCCTCAGGTTGCCCAGAATTGGAGGGGGGGGGGTCTCTGGGGAGCCTGGGAAATAGGAACTTTTTCCTGATAGGCTCAGACTGCACATGACAGTAATGATGTGAGTTGCCAATGCCAGACCCAGGATAAATGAGAGAAAAAACCTTCTCCAATCAATTTCAGCAGATGAAACTTTAACTTCAACAACCAGTGGTTTTTTTGCAGTTGAGTGCTCCTGGGTGTTGGAGTAGGGGATCGTGGCGTTCCGGGCCGGAGTTCGCTCTCAGTATATAGCCTTTCACGCATGTTCATAGCTACTCAGTTGTATTCACTCATGTTCTCTGCGATACTTCTCACTGAGGCTGGGGTCTCCCACCTCAGTGTCAGTCATACATTGTAATCTAGTTCAGTCCCAGATGATTATGTATAGGCAGGTAAGAGCCATGGGAATACCTTGTATATGATAGCAGCCTCTACAGTGTTGCCGCGGGTCAGGCTAAAACTTCTCAGACAGGACTTAAGCTGCAGCAGTCAGCACTGCAAGCAATTACTTTTTGAGAGATCAGATCAAGCTGGACAACAATTTAACCACATCATCCATAAATGTGGGTGTGTTATTCATCATGATATTGGAATGTAGTTTATTTCTTCCTGTCATGGTCTTAGTCTGAATTTAGTAATCTATTTGCAAAAGCCTTGGAGGATAGTATTTGTGTTTCCCAACCTCTAGGCGCTCCCAAAGCTTTGCAATAGAGTTTAGCATAGCCTTTTATATCTGAAGCTTTCTTTGTGTGCCTCAACCAGGTCTCCAGTCAACTTTCAAGGGGCTTTTCAATCAATATTATGAATGCCAAGCTGTTGTTCATTGACTTTATAGATGATCAAGTATGACCAACCTATGACACTGCTAATATATCTGTGCACTTGTTATACCAGGTGCATGGATTATTTATAAATGATTGATTATAGCAAGCAGTGACACAGATAATATGCACAGGTTGTTAGCAAGTTGTTAGCAAGTATAGTACTAAGGGTGTCCCTTGTGCTCAAGACTTAAGCTTCCCTTAAGTTCATTGCACTCAGCTAGTATTTTGCATTGCCGAGGTTACTCTTGTTAGGGTTTAGGGTTAGGGTTTAGGGTTAGTTAGGGTTAGGGGTTAGGCTAGTTAGGGTTAGAGTTAGGTTAGGGGTTAGGGGTTGGGTGTAAGGATGGACATGAGTCCAGATCCTGGTAAACCCGGGCCCGCCGCACAGGTACCTGGACCCAAAAAAACACAACCTGTGACCTGACCCGGACCCGTGGGAAACGGGTACCTGGATCCGGCGGATCTGGGTCATGCGGGTCAACCTGCAGGTATTTGTACTTAAAATATACATTATAAGGTCTGAAAATCCCCAGGGCTGACCTGTGACCTGACCCGCACCCGTGGGAACGGGTACCTGGATCCGCCAGATCCGGGTCAGGCGGGTATTCCCACGGGTTAAACCCGCTGGTCACCCGTAAAGAGCCGGACTCATGTCCATCTTTAGTTGGGTGCGCCAAAGGCGCTCCGCATATATGATATTCAGTGTAAATGAGGCTTTAAGGTGCCTGCCAATGACTTCCCAGCTTAGGGGACCCCCAAGCTTGCAAGGGAGGGGAGGGAAGTGGAGCCGGTGTAATGTCCCAGTATAAAGTAGAATCCTGTAAGCCTGTAAGATAGAAGTTGAGCAGCGTTGGAGCTGCGAGACATGTTGTAATCATTAAACTGTATCCCTTGTTAGGGTTGAGTTTCCCATTGAAAGGGGTCTTGAATCTCTAGACAAGAGTCGTGTGACCCAACAAAAAGGGGAGTTATGGGACTCGGCCTTGAGAGAAGGAGAAACAGGAAAGTAGATGGTAGTATTCAGAAGTAAAAAGTAAGGGTAAGTATTTGTGCCCCATGCGCTAGGCTAAACTTGGCTCGTTGGTATGTAATCTAATTTACGGTATATACAAGTATCTGTCAGTGCCCCCCCATTCCGATGAGACATGTTCTTTTTGCTTGTTAAAGGATCAAGAAGGAGCCCCCAAGTGTTGTTGGGCAGTAACCCTGCGTTTGCCCACTCATTGCCGTCTTTTCCATGGCCCTTCAAGGATGTCTTCTGGAGGTGATTGTGAGTTGTTTTGATTGTTCTGCTTCAATCTTGTTCACAAGCTATTTGAGTTGCTGGATCCAGCTGGAGGGTCTGAGAAGTGTTCTACCAGGGTACAATCCATATGAGTTAAGAGTCCAGACTCCTCAACACTTTCTCTGTTTGTCCACCTCTCAATCAGCAGGCTGGGATGGTTGAGGAGCATCACATAATCTGTGTCATCAGGAAAAGCCGTTTTTGCCTAGGTGACCCCAGAGTGGCCTAAAGCAAACTAGGTGACCTATGAATCCTATGGCATCCTAGGAATTTGGGCTCGTCCCTTGCCAATCAAGGCTCTTGAGGATTCCCTAGGGTATCCTAGGCAAACCCAGGGCAAGCCTAGGTTTGCCCAGGTTTGCCCAGGTGTTCCCCAGCTGGGAAAACCTGGGCAAACCTAGGCTTGCCTAGGGAATCCTCATGAGCCTTGACTGGCAAGGGACAAGCCCAAATTCCTAGGATGCCATAGGATTCATAGGTCACCTAGTTTGCTTTAGGCCACTCTGGGGTCACCTAGGCAAAAACGGCTTTTCCTGATGGTGGTCCTCTCTGGTTACTGTCATGCGATCTTACCTGATAGACTGTTGTTGGTACGAGTCTCTGAACTGTACTGCCTGATTGCAGTTCACAAATTTCACCAACCACACCGGCTCAGACATCCTTTGGTGAATCTTGAAGAGTACCGTGACCCATAGAAGGGGTGCAACTAGAGTGAACCAGGGGAGCAGATACCCAAGAACATGGTGTCTGATCCCTTCTATTGTGAAGCGGTTGTATAATATGAGAGAATCCCGTAGGCCGAATGTAAGAGAGTCAAGTGGAATGAGGCCGTGAGGTGAGTATAAATAGTAAGATGCCTGTAACCCCGGCTGTATCACAAATCTAAGCTCACCTGCTTAATGTGTTGATAGGGGAAGTAAGAAGCTAAGTGTGAGAGAGAGATGCTTGTATGAAGACAATAAGATGTTCTTGAGTCTGGGGACTGTAGGAGCAGACCCCACTACTTATATACATGTGTAACTAAATAGGACCCAGAGTACTTTACTCTGGGTAGTTCCAGAAGGTTTTACCTACTCTGGGTAGCTCTAGAAGGTTCTACTGTCAAGGTGAAACTATCTGTCAAAAGGTGTCACCATCTGTCAAAGGTGACAGTAATACATCTGGTATCTATCTACTTTAAGTAATAAATAAGATATAGATCTAATGTAATGATAAGCCCATGGCACAGATAAGATATTGATAGATAAGATAAAATATAAGATAAAGCAAATGAATAGAAATCTGTGACAGGCTGCGGGTCGAGTATCCCCTTCAGAAGGAGCTGTGTCGCTAGCTGAGCTTTGGGTGACCCACCGAAGGGGACCTGTGTCACTGTGTAGGCGTCGAGTGACCTGTCGAAGGGGAAGCCAGAAGGTATTGCTCAGCCGAGAGAAAGAGAACTGAGGAGTATAAAGTCAAGTTAAATTGTTCTTATATAATACATGTAGAGTGTCTATAGTAGATGAGCGCTAAGGGCAGTAGATAAGATATATACCTGTCACAGGGCCCCCCACTGTCCTTGGTGTTCAGATATGAGACATGTCCTCAAAGCCTTTGAGAGGAGTGGAAACAGAGAATGGGAGGGGAAGGGTGGGAGTCAAATTATTGACTGCTCTAGAGCTAGAATGTTCCTCCTATGGCACATGAACTGGCCAGTGGAGTTGCAGAGGTGCATTGCACCAACTGACTAGGCCTGATCCTGCTTACCTGCCACTGTAACAGAAGTCACTGCATCTTCACATGTTGGAGGGGAAAGAGCTTTGGGTGATCCTCAGCTCTGGGATAACCTATACCCCTTACAGCCCCCCACTTTTCTACTTGGAAGCCCTTCCAGGTTCGTGCTGGTAATCATGAATAAAAAACACCTGGAATCTTCCAGGTAGAAAATTACCACCATTGACACTAATGATCATCAAGTATCATGAAGATGTTAACATTCTAGGAGAACGTGTGCACTGGGGAGGGGAGGGTGGGAAAAGAAGGACCAATTTATTTTGTGTTAGTGAGTCCAAGGCGGCTCATGACTGGAGAGGCCTTGGGGGCACTGTTCGACTGCTCCCATTATTAAATCAATCCCTAAAGTGCTGAACCCTAATGGTAAGCCCACAGCAGCTCATAACAGGAGAGGCTGTGAGGGTACCAGATCCCTGTACCTATGTGATTAGTGCCATGGTTCTCCAACCACTGCCTCAGTAACAGACATGTGCGAATCCGCCACTACATAGCAATGCATGCCCCCCAGAGTGCCATCCTAGCATAAGCACAAGATGCCAGAATGGGAGGAGGAACGGGCCAAGGGACTGGATGTCCAAATGTCAAATGCATGTAAAGTCCATCCAGATGATGAATTGGTGATTCCATTGAGCGGTAATTCCAATGATTACCAGAATCTAAATAACCCTGTGCTAATAAAGCACCTTTCGGCTGTATAGAAACCTTCAACCTCGACTTCTTCTTCCTCAAAACATGTCACTCAATACCCTAGCCGGGTCCACCTATCTGAATATTATTCAAGAGTATGCAGATACAAAAGCAATAGTGGGCCAGAAACGGTTGAGCATTTGAAGTTGCATGTGAGGTGTACTGTCTCAACAATGAAGGACATGGGGACATGTGTGTATGAATCCGCAACTGCCTAGCAATGCGAGCCCCCCAGAGTACTATTGCAGCATAACCACAATATGCTGCTGTTGGAAACCAACAAAGATGCGTGAGTAGGAAGTCTGACAATTCCCTGAATCTAGTCCACTCTCCCCCAATCGTTATATTCCCTAGCTCCAAGAGCGTTTTGGGCATGGTGGGTGGGCAGGAAATGTGAAAGGACGCAATGGGAGTGATTTGAGGTGTTGAGCAGCTTGGTAATAAGATGTTGGGCCATAGCGCGCTATTAGGCCTAAAATCGGCCTAAGGTGTGTAACCGTACATTTTGACATTTTGTACGCATTATACAATGCAATAAGAGAGTTATACGGAGCCCGAGCATGATAGCTGTTGCTGAGGCAAAGAACTTAACAATAATACTCAGCAAGCCGTGAAGGTACACCCACAAGCGTAGCCTAGAGCCAAGCTAGTGAGGATACCTGGGCTGCCCAGAGATGTAATGCTAGATCGTCAATCTAGTTATACCCAAGAGTGTATACTCTCTAAACTACAGGACATCTCGAAGCGGGATAAGTACTAAGCCAACACATTACTCAAGGGAAGGAACTATGAGGGAAGGCATCCCTTGCACTAAGACCCCCAACGAGCTATGTTAAGATGTGGACTTTACAGTCCGTAACAATGGACCAGAACAATCCCGAGGAAACCGTAGAGGTCTATTCGCGGCACCGGTCATAACCATGAGGACAGTAGAAACATGCTTAGCGGTCCTACGGAAAGCTACGCACCGGGATAGCCTTAGCAAATTGAAACATTTGATCTTAGAAATCATACACAGAAGGTCTTATCCGTTAAAGCCAACTATCGGGAATCACTTGTACATACTCAGCGCAGTTGCTCGAGACTATCATAAGTGGTGTTGTTGGAAAGCTAGACAACAGGCCTTCTCAAGAGAATGTTAATCACACTCAGGATGGACAGAACTATCCGAGGAATTGAATGAAAGATTGGTTGTGTTCCTTCACCTCAAAGTTTCTTGCCCTTGACTTGACTGCTAAGACCAGTGCTCCGTAGAACGTCCCCACGAGATTAGTAGCGTGACGCCTCCTGACTTGGTTATCTTTAGAAAGTAATAAACTTCACGAAGTTACTTACCACCTCAGTGTTTGAGATTGGTTGTGGTTTCTTCACCTCAGAGAATCTTTCCCTCGATTTGTATGTTAGGAAGTGAGCTCTGTAGAACGTCCTCGGGCCTAGTAGCGTGACGCTTCTCTACTTGATTACAAGTTGGTTGTTAGTTTCTTCACCTAGTAAGTAGCTGGTCACCTCTCTACGTGTTCCCGTGGAGAAGTGTTAGTTGCTTCATGAAGTTGTTAGCCAGTCTCGATGCTTTACCGCGGAGTGACTGATGAGCCACTAAGATTGTGGTACGAGTTCCTAGTGATTAAGTTCACTCACAATATTGTAGCTTGGCCCAGAGTTTGGTCAAGGACTTTACGGCGTCACAGCAGCTAGTGCCAGAGTTTGCCTAGGGTTGTTACAAACCTCGAAGTTACTATTCTAGCTAGTGCCAGAGTTTGCCTAGGAGAATCTTAGTTTCGTTGTATTGGTTTTGGTTTGGTTATATTGATTCGGACATCCCGACGTTCCCTCGTACATATGTACACCCAACTTGGCTTCCCTCGACTCAGTTCTAAGAGTTGTCCAAGCTTAGTTACCCATGTTAACGCAACGGTCTTGAACCTGGAGCAACTGCGTGCATACCTCCGATACTATCAAACTTTCCCTCGGGGAATCTCTGACTAGTGATGGGCTTGGGTCGGGTTCGGGACACCCAAAGTCAGCCCGTCTGGACCTGTAGAAAAACCCGAACCCGTTACACTTGGGATCGGGTTACCCTTCTGGTTGGGTTACGGGTCGGGTCTCTCACTTTCGTAAGCCTCTGCAAGCATGAACTAAAAGGTAAAATATAAATACTAGTAACGAGATGAACAGCTACAAAAACAATATACAAAAAGGAATATTCAGTCACTGGTACTATCATCTAGATCTACGTCGACAGTTTCTGTATTAGTGTCAAGAAAATCTTGTAGCTCTTCATTAGTAACAAAGTCCTCACGAGACCAGTCACCAAAGGACATCAGGGCATGGATGGTCAGCGCACAAAGACGATTGCGTAAATGGGTAATAAGGATACGGCCACGTGAGAAACTACGCTCGACCGAGACAGATGACGCTATGGAAAGCATAAGTCAACAAAGAAAAGAAAAAATATTATACCATACATGGAATGGTGTGAATTGAGATAGCGAGCTTGGCTAGATGAGGATAGACCTTTCTATTCATCAACCACATCAGGAAAAGCCATTTTTGCCTAGGTGACCCCAGAGTAGCCTAAAGCAAACTAGGTGACCTATGAATCCTATGGCATCCTAGGAATTTGGGCTTGTCCCTTGCCAGTCAAGGCTCTTGAGGATTCCCTAGGCAAGCCTAGATTTGCCCAGGTTTGCCCAGGTGCTTTTGGGGAACACCTGGGGAACACCTGGGCAAACCTAGGCTTGCCTAGGATACCCTAGGGAATCCTCAAGAACCTTGACTGGCAAGGGACAAGCCCAAATTCCTAGGATGCCATAGGATTCATAGGTCACCTAGTTTGCTTTAGGCCACTCTGGGGTCACCTAGGCAAAAACAGCTTTTCCTGATGCACCACTGCAGTGGATCGTCCGTTGGAACACAGCTGTCGAGCAGGTAGCGATCCAACTCATCTGTGGTGCTCATTGGAATGGCGGCTGTCGTGTGCCTTGCCATGAGCGATAAGAATGAGTTTGATGATGAAGGAGTTGAATTCTGGAATGCAGACATTTAGTAATGGTACAACGGGGCATAATATCAACGTAACGAGGACCCAGAAACCATGGGTGCAGGTTCCAATGAAGCTGGTTTGTATCGTGAGACCCATGCGTTGCACGTTACATTTTCGGCCTCACGGATCCAGTCCTCAGGCCAGTTTAGACGAGAGAAATACGTCAATTTGAAGGCGTCAGTGGTGTACAAGTTGTAATAGATAAACACTTACCCATAGCAACACGGTAGATGTCAGAATTGTCAGTAAGTGCATAGTATTTGTTGAGTGTTCTTTTGCCGATACCGAGAGCGTGACGAAGAGGAGCGCAGAGCTCCTTGCTATCAATGATTCCTGATGCAAACGCTTCGTCGATGGCATCCATAGCAGGAATAACGGCGGATATGTTTGGTGAGTTAGATGAAAAAAAGAGAGTAGCGTCTTTGAGGATCTAAAAAATGTTGTTGAGCCTGCTGAACGTTGAAAGAATAGATACATACCTTCAAAGCCCTCACTAGATCATTAATTGCATCCCATTCGCCTTCGGGGCAATAGTCCGATAAACCGTTGGATGCTCGGTCCAGAAACAGATTAACAACATCCTTCATTTCGATGAAGGCAGCTAGCATGTCGTAGGTAGAATTCCACCGAGTAGTAACATCACGAGGTAGTATGCGGTCCTTGAAGTTGGTGCCAGCCACCGTTTCGCGCCATCGAGGGAGCAACAAAGTGGGGGAGCTGATAATCTTGAAGGAAACACAACGGCACTGGTGGGAAGGAAGGGAAGGTTTTAAGTAACACGTCAAAAGCTGCGCAAAGCTAAACTTTACAGATCCGAGCAAGAACTTACCTTACCTAACGCCGCACGGAGAGGTTGAACAGCCTCGTTCCATTCCTCTCTTTCGGTTTCTGTCATCTCAGTCAACACATCAACAAAACCCTCCAGATCATCTCTCTCCTGTGCACCATTCTCTTTGAGGTCCTGTAATTCAGCCCGGAGTTCCTCTATCCCAGTATCATTGAGTCCCGTGAGCTCAGCAGCCTCAATATCAGTGTCGGAGGTCCCCGCCTTTGGTTTTTTAGGCTCAAACGGCCGAAGTACACCTCTTGCCGTTAGATTCACAGTATGGGAAAAACAGCGAACATGTGTGTTGAGACCACCAAAGTTGGGAAGGATTTTTGCAAGTTCCTCGAGCATAGTGGTGTTGGCGGATGCATTATCACAAGTAATCGATATGATCTATGGTATGTTAGCATTCTTCTTGCGGAAAAATATAATGCTTACCTTGTCTTCTATGCCATACTCTTTCAGGACTGTAGCCAGTGCCTCTGCCATGTTACAACCAGAATGTGAGCAAGGAAGTTCTATGAAATCAAGAAGGTGAGTAACGAGTTTCTCCTTGCCATCCATTCCCTTTTGAACTCTTGACGTGACTATACTCATCCAGGCACGGTGATTTGGTGATGTCCAACAGTCAATGACTATCGGAATTTCTTTGTCCTGGGCCTATATAAAATGGTGAGTACTATTGGCTGGGCCTGCGGGATGTGAAGCTCACTTGTAATTCTTTGGCCAGTTTTTCTTTTGTACAAGTATATAACTTTTTGACGTCGCGAGAGACAGTCTCACGGCTAGGAATGTATCGTTCCGGACGGCCTTCTCTCTGTAGCCAATGATAACAACGGTCTTTGACAATGTTGAAGGGACATGCTGATTCTGAAACCCAGCGTGCGGTAACAACTCTACAAATGGTTCAACCCGAGCTCAATATAGTAGGTCTAAGACAAACCGTATTTCCTTTTTGGTTGGTGGCTGTGTCGAAAATGACTCCGCCCATCCCTTCATGGTACGCAGAGCAGCAGCAAGCTTGCTCTGGCTTTTCTTACCAATTCTTTTGATTGCCGCTCTCGCATTTTCAAGACTCTTTGACTGTTGAGCTGCGTTAACAGCTTCTTCACCCCAGCAAGACTTTGCATGTCGAATAAGTGCGCCTAGGGGTAGCAGTGTGGTAAATGTGGTGAGTTTCTTAGCTACTCAACCATTAACAAATTACTGACCAGTCAATGCTTTGTCGGAACTTTTCAGGCCTTGTTTGACATGGGTACAACATGCAGAACAGCTGAATATAATGTACTGAGCTGTCCCATCGTCGTCAAACTCAATGTCAGGCTCCGCATTGTAAAATGCATAGATAGGTGCCTTGTGTTTTCGGACTTTGGTACCTGCATTGTACATACAGGTAAGAATGCCAATCATACCATCTAAAGCCATCACTCACAAATATTCTCAATTATCTCTTTTTTGGAAGCTCCTCCTTTGTTTTCTGCTGATCCGTTATCAGAATACACATTGATTACTGAAGGGGCTTCAGAAGATGCCGTGGGAACTGGTGAGGTAGCATCATCGCTCTCTAATATTCAGGTGACAAAGTCAGTTACATTCAATAGGCTAAGTAATCACTGACCACTGTCAACGCGTTGGCGTCGGATGCGCCCCTGACAGTCTGCGCAACTTTTTGAAAGGGATTGGACTTTCGGGGTCCACTTCGCTTGATGCAGAGAGAAAATTTTCACAATGGAAGCAACTAGTCTGCGGCGGATAAATTTATATGCTTCGGTGGCTGAAACTATGTAGTATAAGGTAATACGGAAGTAAAAAATGTGGAGATGGGCATTGGTTGCACAAGCGCTACCGCCAGCGCTTACGAAGTTGGGTTTGTCGGGTGGGACTCGGGTTTACAAGTTGCAGCCCGTCCCAACCTGTGCTATAGCACCCGACCCAATGAAACCCGACAGACCCGAGCCCATCACTATCTCTGACAACCCACCCTCGCTCCCTTACATATCGATAGTCTGGTTAGGTGCGGTAGTGTTTTTGTTAGGTTGTTTTATAGCACCTTTCGCATACCTACACATAAATACCCAAATAGCGCAATGTGTTGGACAATTCTCGGAAAGCCAATATCCTCCATCTCGTCATTTGACAATTCACCTCCCAATCTACATCCAACTTTCATGAACTATTGCAACCTTCAACCTAGCCGAGAGCTCTGTGTACTTTCCTGGGGCCCAAGCCTCTTTGTAATCCCATTCGGCGTTCCAACCTATTGCTTCTCAATATCCAATGCATGTCCAATCCATGACCTGTACCTGTAGCAGATCCTATACCTTCAGTGGTGGCAGGTGCAGGAAGTGGGATGAGAAGGGCTCCGGGATCGGTGAAGAAGACACCGTGCGAGACAGTCTTGATGGTGGTGTGAGAAAGGAACAGGTTGTGGCGGCGGTGGCACGAAGGATGCCAGAAGTTGGATTGGGGTGACAACATGTAGCTGGCGACGTTGATAGAGGGCATGGCAAGCAGCTTTGGCAGATTGGACACAAACCCAACACTTCAGGTGAGTTATGATCCGAAAATAGTGAGCGACAGAGGTAGGTCTTTTGACTTGAAGAGGACTCTACGAGTGAGGAAGCACTGCTCAGGCAGTGTAGCGGCTGGATCTTGTATCCCTCTTCTGACTGCATACCCATCCTAATGCTGTCACATTGGGACCCAACCTTTCTAACCCTCTCCTTCAGTAGAGCACCTTTTGGCTATATAGAAACTCCGCCTTCTATCCCAAGTTAATATGAAGGGATGAACAGATTCTCGATGTGTATACAATCTGACGTGGCGCAAGAGTCGAGTTGAGCCTAGTAGCGGCGGGTCTGGAATATTCAATGATTTGTGTGCAATAGTAGCACCATCCAAATCATCCTGAATCAAGTTGCGTGCCATAGTAAAGCACCTTTCAACGGGGATTACCACATGCTAGTATAAGAGCTTAGAGCACCGGTTGTCATTCAGCTTTGTTGCGTCCGTTGAGGAGTTGTCCACAAATAGAAGGGGCTTGGAGCATTATGAACATCTATCTGCGCATTTCTAGATGGTACACAACAACATTCTATTAGATTATAATAGTGAACAGTTGGCGGAAGTTGGATGGAGGAAGTGAGAGAAGACAAATTCTACGTGCAGTGAGGGATAGTGAAAAGAAGCGGATCTCCAAATGATACCTTGCTTCAACATATCACTACCATCCAGGGAAGAAATTTTGAGATCTTTCACTGAGGAACAGTCCTGTAAAAATTTCGCCAGTTCTACTAGCACGTACATGGATTTTTTGTCACAAACTCCAAATTGGAGAGAATGTATTTTTTTGAGGAGGCTGGGAGACTCTATGGATGGCATGAAGTTTGCTTTAATTGACCAAAGCTGGGCGGAATTCGCAAGGAAACTGTTGAACGCTTGACTATAATGGCCATATTTCCAAACTTCACAAGGGTCCGACACTTTGTAGTGAAGTTCCCTAAGTTTGGGAAACTTGAACATACTGAGTACTTCAATATCGGACTGCGTCAGATAGTTTTCCCGAAATGTCAATGTCCTCCACCGACAATGAGCTTGCCATGTAAGGAGTTCGAGAGTTCCTGTTAGATACCTTGAATCATCTGCACTTCCGTGAACCTGGACAGTGATTTCTAATAGACATTTGCTAGACCTTTCTACAAATCTCTGTACAAATCTCTGTACTCTTGTTTCCAGGTGATTTGATACGGAGCCCACGCAACAGTTTACATCTATTTCTAGCGTAATGTTGTCCACAACATTGGTGTGTTTTTTACAATAGAACGCCACCGATTACAAACCTGGCTGGTGACGATGGTGATTGGGGTCTTGTTTGAAGTATGTTTAGATCGAGAGCAACACAGAACATTGTCCTGACCTGAGAGCTGGAGAATGGCGATGAGAATGTCATCTGGGATGTCCAGGGGCGATATGCGCTTGTTTTTTTCTATTTTCTCTGATTCAAGGATTACAACCCCTTGACCTGCCATGGCCAACATCACCTTGGCTGAGTTTTCTTCCGAAATGGTACCAAGGCCAACACTTGAGTGCTTGTCGATATCATCTATATGACTCGGAGGTGGATTCATCATGATGGTTGAAAACAATAGGGAACAAATAAGTGTCTATATGGTTCAAAGATATTGTTCTTTACACAGACATATTAGAATAATTCGTGAAAGGCAGCTGCGTTGCAAGAACTTTTGGATTTTACTTATTTCCAGTTACTTTTTAAACAGATATATTCGCAAATGTCAACAAACAGCAGGTGTGAAGGTACCACCGTTGACCCTCAGCAAGAGGGGAATGGCAACAACGTTGTATGAGTAAGATAATGATAAAGGGTTTGGGTTTGGTTTGTTTTCACAGCAAATTTTGGTTAGAAGCGGCAGAACAACCAAGCAGCATACTCTAACAGCAAAGAGGTATAAGGTAAAGTAGTTAGTATATAAGCATCTGTGGATAGAGATGGTAACAATATAAGAAAGACCACCCATTGATCATACCTTAAGTCATTGGTCCTTGCTTTGTTGTTTTTTTGCCTTCTTTCAGGTCTAACACATCAGGAAAAGCTGTTTTTGCCTAGGTGACCCCAGAGTGGCCTAAAGCAAACAAGGTGACCTATGAATCCTATGGCATCCTAGGAATTTGGGCTCGTCCCTTGCCAGTCAAGGCTCTTGAGGGTATCCTAGGCAAACCCAGGGCAAGCCTAGGTTTGCCCAGGTTTGCCCAGGTGTTTCCCAGGTGTTCCCCAGGAGCACCTGGGCAAGCCTGGGCAAACCTAGGCTTGCCTAGGGAATCCTCAAGAGCCTTGACTGGCAAGGGACGAGCCCAAATTCCTAGGATGCCATAGGATTCATAGGTCACCTTGTTTGCTTTAGGCCACTCTGGGGTCACCTAGGCAAAAACGGCTTTTCCTGATGTTGTTCTTTGAGAGTGAGGATTTCTCATGATCATTGACTTTTCCCTTTGTCAATGCTGTTGACCGCCAAAGAGGGATCTATGAACATTGTGTAAAGATGTAAGCAAATGAAGTGTAGGTTGCTTACCGTGGATTCACCTTCTCCGCATCAAAGACAAGATGAGCTGTTTTTTGGCATTTTTCTTTGCAACATTTGTCGTCTGGCAGCCTTGGGGTGGTGGCATGATAGTTTTGAGAGCAGACAGGGAAAAAGTATTGAAATGCTAGTGGATCTGTAGTTGCATTCAATGAGATGTATACATGAAGAGCATAGAGCAGATTTTCCCATAAAGAGATATGATACAATTCCCGGGGACAGAGAAATAAAGATTCATTGGGGTGCAGGCCCAACATCATTTGAGTTTGAGATCTGGTGACCAGAAGAAACATCGGCGTTCCTGACAGTCATTTGTAGCGGCAGCACCATTGCTGAGCACTGAACATTGAGACTCCAGTGGACCTACAAGCGGATGGGGCAATTGCCAAGGACAACGAGGCGCTCAAAGAGGGACTGCGTGAGCCCAGTACACACAGCCTTTTTGTTCATGATGACAGGGCCGAGCTGCTGGTGGTTTCCGACAAGCATGACTTGCTTGGAGCAAGGCCAAGAGGGGTCATGCATGGCTTCTCAACCCTTCCCTTGTCAGTCTCTGTCAATAGCCAGATTGTGTTATCTGGGTGACAAAATACCCCGAGGTAGTTGTGACGGACATCAGATAGCTCTTGTAAATATGTTTTGTATACCCTTGAGGCATGGAGGTTTTTGATGAACTCGTAGAGAGGCCATGAGTTAGGTTAAAACCCACAGCCTATGTTGGCTCATCAGCACTGTCCTAAACTTCAACCCCGAATTCCATGCCCAATATCTCCTTCTTGCACTGCATAACTGGCATCTTATACTTCCTCTCATTATTACTGCTCAGCCCCCCTACTCATTCTTCAGCATAATCAGCTTTTGTAGCCCCTTATGCGAGTACCATTTGTAACTTGTTGTTGTCGACTGAAAAATGCAACGCTGGAGTCTAGTGCTTCTTGGGTTTAGCAGCGAGTGGTCTGACTTTAAGCCTTAAGACCCATTGCCTTGTGATCTTTTGGGTGAGCTGATCCACCATGACATTGGATGGGGCGCACACCAGGACCTGGGCCGGGTACTTGACAAGGTGGTAGAGAATATGGTGGAGGTGACTTTTTTGCCCACGGTGCCCAGATGGGAGAGATAGGGATTGGAGTTATTGGTTCCCGGTTGCTAGCCCCTGCTACCAAAAGTCCTCTCCTGTCCCAGCTCCAATCACTGTCAAGCATACTCCAGAACCAGTACACTCGTTGTACTCACAAACCCAACTAGCTAGTCCGCAATATCCTTGAAGGCCGCGGTCATTCTCTAGCACAAGGTGTTCAGTTACCTATGCCTACTGAAGAGTTTGAAAGTGAGAGTGAAGCGTACATGCTTGAAGATGAGGTTTTTCTTTCTGAGTGGAAAGAAACAAGTGAGATTGAGCTGTTGAAACCACGCATTGGAACCACGTACCTTCGCTGAAGCTAAACTTAGGCATGACTGGCCTCCGTGGGAGAAAGCTATAGAGGAGGCATTGAAGACATCGAGGTCGAGGGGTACCTAGAACCATGTTGAGAAGTTGGACTGGGTCAACGTTGTTGGCTCCAAAAGTGGAATTCGGAAATGCGGTACCCGAGAAAGCTTGTCTTACTACTCAGGGTTTTTCTCCTGGTATTGAATATTTGACACTAATGCGCTAGCAGCACATATTTGAGCCTTGCAATGGCAGCTCACCTGGATTTAGAACTCCGTCAGTTTGACATTAGAGGTATATCGGAATGGAAAACTTACCACTTGAAATCTTAGTAACACTGCAGTTCAGTCACCCAACTTATTAGTCTTATTAGTCTACACTTTTGTTACATTGACCTGACTAAAAAGACTCAAAGTCCCTGGCAAATCCAAGGTGCCTTGGTCATGTCCAGGATGGCTTGATCATGTCCAGGGAAGTGGGTCATGTCCAAGCAAGTAGGCCATGACCTGGTCACCTTGGTCAAGTTGGTCATGACCAGGGGTAGGATAGGGTATGCCCTGGCAGGGATAGGGTACCTTGTGGGAGAGGAGGGAGACCTCCTGGGAGGGGTGTGGAACTTCCAGGGTAGGAGTAGGGGGTGCAGTGGGGGTGACAGAGGGGGAGTAGAGGGTGCTGAGGGAGGAGTAGGGGATGCTTGGAAAGCAGTATAAAATGCTTTGGGAGAGATGTCAGCCTCCAGAGTGGAATAAGATGGTGCAGGAGATATGTTAGTTTACATGTGAAGTGTGTGCAACCTTCATCGGGAAAAGCCGTTTTTGCCCAGGTGACCCCAGAGTGGCCTAAAGCAAACAAGGTGACCTATGAATCCTATGGCATCCTAGGAATTTGGGCTCGTCCCTTGCTAGTCAAGGCTCTTGAGGATTCCCTAGGCAAGCCTAGGTTTGCCCAGGTTTGCCCAGGTGCTCCTGGGGAACACCTGGGGAACACCTGGGCAAACCTGGGCAAACCTAGGCTTGCCCTGGGTTTGCCTAGGATACCCTAGGGAATCCTCAAGAGCCTTGAATGGCAAGGGACGAGCCCAAATTCCTAGGATGCCATAGGATTCATAGGTCACCTAGTTTGTTTTAGGCCACTCTGGGGTCACCTAGGCAAAAATGGCTTTTCCTGATGTTGGGGAGTGTTTTGGTGAGCTAATTGCAGGTACATGGGGCAGTGGGAAGAGAAGGGAAGCTGCTGGCTCATGCTGAGTTGGATCTGGCCAAGGACAGCTTGGACATGACCAAGGTTAGTTTGGACATGGCCAAGGGCAACTTGGACATGTCCAAGATTAAGTTGTACATCATTTAAGGCATTTTAAAAATTACTATATTAGGAAATTTTTTAATTTCTATAGTGGCTGAGGTCAAAGCTGTTTTTATTACCAAATTAGGCAATTATCATAAATTACTATATTAGGCAATTTCAAAATTTTGCAGTGAATGAGGTCAAAGCTGTTTTCTTTGCCTAATTAAGAAGTGACAAATCTGTTGCAGTGGATGAGGCCAAAGCTGTTTTTATTACTTAATTGAGAAATCACAAACATTTTGCAGTGGATGAGGTCAAAGCTGTGTTCACTACCTAATTGGGTGATATGCCGACTCTGGGCTATGCATAAAATGCTACTATAAAGCTGAATACCTCACACCAACACCAACACACACCAAAGATTAACATGAGTTCAAAGGGGGTTATCATTGAACAAGTCAGAATTCTTATTGCAAGTACATACATCTGCATCATATTTACAAGGTTGTGATAGATTTTCTGTCTCGAGATTCTAACAAACTCGGGCATGCTTTAATCTTTATCTTTCAATTGCCTGAACTTAGACTTTACACTAAAAGTACAATTGACAGAGAGAGTATGCGCTACTCACAACACTCTCACTGCTATTAACTTTCTGGAGCATAAGATAGTTACTGAGGACTTTGGTTTTCTTTCTTTATACTTTCTTATTTCATTTAACTTGTACTCTTGTTTAATGTGCACTTGTCACTAGAAGACACAAACCAACCACACCAACCCTGTAACAGGAATGGGGGGAGGAAAGTGCTTCCTCTATTTCATGGGGGACACCTTCTTATATACTGTATCTCAATATGACAGTGTAAAATACACCATACAAGTTGTGCGGGAGTACATATGCTCTTGTTATTCAATAAATAGCGCATGAAATATTTATTTCACACACTGTCTTAAATCTGCGGGACGCCGCGGCATGATCTTGGAATGATCCTGGAACCTCGGCACATCAATCTCCTCGCATCAATCTCCTCGGGGTCGGCGATGTATTAATCTCCTCACATCAATTTCTGATGGGAAGTCCCGTTTGGACCGTTTAACATTGATACCTGTTCCTTCTGTCTAGTAGTCTTCTAGTTGTAATAAGATACCTTTGGATCGCTTCAATAGTCTGAATATAAGTCATATTTGTGGTGGGTTTCAGTATTCTTTGCACTATCATTGATTACAACTGTGTTCTGTTGCCGAGACTCAGTTTTGATGTCATCAACAATTAACATCTGTGTCTTTTAATGATGCTGCGCGGTAACGGCAGATTCTAGAATACTTTGTACAGTGCATATCTTTAATACAGCATGACTTGGTGCCAAAAACATGCATATACTGCATGTTTTATGCCCAAACAAATCTGGGCCGTATCATGGGAACTGGCCAAACTCACCACAAAAACTGTCCGGACTCTATCCATGAGGACAAGAACTTGTAGTAGGCATCCAGATCCCTTCTCCATACATAGAACAGGTGGCTTACCCCAAATGAAGGCAATCCTGTGGTGGGAAGGGGTTGGATTGCAAAATATTTTTTGGATGACCTTTGATTTTAGTGGATGAGGACAAAGCTGTATGTCCATAAAAGGAAATTAATGAAAAGAGGTGAGTCTAAAGATTGCTTGATATAACATGCAGATTGACATGGATAAGGCTGATCCTTTTCATCCCCTGATACCCTGATATGTTCTCTACCTTTTCTGGGTCTCTGATATATTTAGATGTCCCATGGGAGATCAGTTCTTATTGATCTTTCAAATTTCCCATCAAAAACCCCCATTTTTTCGAAATTAAAGGATAAGTATCAGAGTATCCAGGGCAGTGGGGGCCACAGGCTTCTATGACATTGTACCCTGGTATGGTAGATAAAAAAGCGAAATTTATGCACACATATACAGAGAACAGTTATTACCCACTCTCTCAGGACAGTGTGAGGTACTCCTGAGTGGTAGAAATGTACCTATTATACCAGGGTACAATGTCATAGAAGCCTGTGGCCCCCACTGCCCTGGATACTCTGATACTTATCCTTTAATTTCGAAAAAATGGGGGTTTTTGATGGGAAATTTGAAAGATCAATAAGAACTGATCTCCCATGGGACATCTAAATATATCAGAGACCCAGAAAAGGTAGAGAACATATCAGGGTATCAGGGGATGAAAAGGATCAGCCTTATCCATGTCAATCTCCACAAGTTATGAACACAGATCACAACAACAATGTCAGAAACCCATGACAAGTGTTTTCAGTGTTGATCGCATATAATTATCCATCCATTTTCCATCCACTGATCCGATCATTCCAATTCAGACTCAGTCACTTAAGTTGATCGGAACACAAATAGGGTAACCAGTGAATGCCAAGAATATGCGTTCAGTCAACATTCAGATGTGCTTTGCCGCACAATCGAACAGTATCCCTTCAGCATGTGAAGAACTTAAGGCAAGCAGCAGGTAGGTAATGTGTATGTACAATTATTCTATGAAGGCCAAGAACCCAATGATCATTTGCAGTTTGCCAGCGGATGCACATGAACGCTTTTATGGCTATTATAGCAGTGACCCCAAGTCTACCTGGCAGGGAATAAAACCCTAAAGGGAATGCCATCACAGCAAAGCCCTTAAACAGTTCGTTCGATCATCGGGTGCCTATGTAAATACATGTGTGTGTCAGTGTGCAAAGTCATGTATATTTTTGAACAATGCAGGAATGGAGAGAAATGCGATCCATGAATGTTACCATGTACCATGACCAGCTATGCACAACACGCGAACTTTGTACACTCCAGGAATGAGTGTTGGATGTTCATTGAACACTGTCTAACCAAGTGCAGTAAGCACAATGGAGGGCACAACATGTGTTGAAGCGATCCGGGGCCCATAACCTGTCAAGACAGCGGTCAGTCAACACAAGGTCGACAGCATACTCACCTGAGAGTGTAAGGATGTTACTGGAGATAGAAGAGTGCTTGTTGAGAGCAGAACAAGTGTCCAGATGAATAGTAGGATTCTTGGTTATTGTTACAGGAAAATATCTACAGTATTTATACTACAGAATATAATAAACCCTATAACAATGTATGAGTCTACTTGAGTCGTACTGCTAAACATAGTGCATATACATGTGCATAATGTACCCTAGAAGATGGAGTCCATATGGTAATTCTATAGGTATTGTTCATAGGTACTGCAAGGCAGCGTACAAGCTATGTATCATAAGACTAATAGCAAATGGCATAATTGACTGCGTAGAGGCTGCGTCTAGTGTTTGAGGGTGAGTTTCAACATAGCATATATTGACAGTTCATCAATCATATAGCAACATCAGGAAATCGGTATCTGAATAATGTTTCAAAAAATCTACATAAGTTCTAATAAGTTCTGATAAGTTCTGTTAATACTGATAATTAACAGGTAATGATTCACATATTCACATTAATTTCTGTTAATACTGATAATCAACTGGTAATGCTTCACAAATTTACTTCAAGCCTCAAGATTACTTGAAACAAACTTGAAATTATCAAATTTTAATTAGATGACTTTTAATACATAGAAATATATCAATTGCTAATCGATACACAAATAAGTAGCACTACTGAGCCCAAAAAATAAAAATAAAATGAGTCAATGTTGTAGTATGTTGTATACTAGGGCTTACAGTTCGTTCAGTACATAACCTTCAATAAAGCATCCATCCCATGATGCAAAGTAGCCACCTTGTTACTTTGTTGACTGAGCTCTCTCTCGAGTTGTTCAATACGATTCAATTACAGAGTTGAGCATTCTCACGAAGCATCACGTCTTGTACATCCCCGGGATTAAGCCTTCAAATAAGAAATTCGAAGTCCATATTTAAATGATATGCCGTTACTACCGGCAACGGGAGTGTTGCCGGGAGCGCACAGAACTCAGCGCCAACTTACGGCAGGACATACGTGTCCTTTCTTCCCTTCACCAACACCTCACTTCACTCATTTCCTTTTTGTGCCCAGTCTCAAAGCTCTTATATCATTATAGCATGGGTTAACAGCTATGATCAACAGTATTTCAGGTCACACGAGGCTTCGAAAGGTGCGCAACTGTATCGTTGACACTGCAGTTCAGATTCTTATTGTTTTTGCAGGATTTCCTACTTTAGGCAACTCTGTACACTAGCATTTTCGCTTATCAGGGCCTCAGTGGTCCATGCATATGATGTGAATTGTCCTGACATGACCAGTCATCAATGTGGGAAGCTACATATCTAGGTACATGGTCTCTCACCTGAATGCCATTGCTCGCTTACATTCTCCCGCTGTTTCATAGCTGCTTTATCTTCTCGCTTCCTATTTTTTGGTGTGTTCCTTTTGCTTTTGCTTGAATGCTATTCTTGAGCTAAGTTTTTTTTTTTGCAGGTCGCTGGAGTTGGATGTTCATAGCATGTTGTTAGATGGCTTGTTGTTAGAATCCAGTTTTTGTAGCTTGTAGTTGCATGTACTTTGTAGCAATAATAACTATCATTCTTCGCTTTCCTGTTGTTTCTTTGACTCTTCTTTGAGTCTTCTAAGTTCTGTCCCAATAGCATTGAATAATTGCTATGTAATGGTCTGCTATTTAAGTCTAACTTACTGTTAATTTCTGTTAATTTCTGTTAATTTTGAATAATATGCTGAGGGGGGCCGCAAAATTCCTTGTAATACCTCGTAAGTTTATGACTTGGGTAATTTCTGATAATTTCTGGTAATTTCTATTAATTTCTGATAACTTCAGCTAAGTTGGAGTAATATTCAATACATTACTCTAGGACTGTTTTCCTGATGAAGTGCATCTAGTCAACTCACATTACTGATTAGATACAACTCATAAGCAGTAATCTAGTTTCAACAAGCAGTAGCTTCTGAAAAGTAGCTTTCCTAAGCGTATAGCAAGTGCATCTAGTCAACTCACATTACTGATTAGATACGACTCATAAGCGGTAATCTAGTTTCAACAAGCAGTAGCTTCTGAAAAGTAGCTTTCCTAAGCGTGAAATTGCTTTGTTTTTTCCAAGGGAATTACAAACTATAAGAAGTCCCCGTCGTCGGTTCCAGAACATGTAACCCGTATGAGTGTTTAGTGAAATGTTGAGTAAGGAGTAAGGGGAGTGAGAAGTGGCGTAGTATTCAGAAGTGTAAAATAATTGAGGGGTAGAATTGGAGTGGTTTGACGAGAGCGTGAGGATGCTTGTAAGTGCAAGTGAGTGTCCAGTCTCTGCTGTATAACTTGTAAACAGTAATCGGGTGTAAAAGAATTAATTTTTTCTTTCTACTACTGTCCTTAAATACTAATACTAATTCAAGTACTATACCTTAGCTCCACTAGCCGGCTTGGTGCGTAATAACTAGGCTGGGAAGCCAGAATACAGATGATGCGTTGATGGCAGTGGACACGCTGCGCCAATCCGTACTGGCCTCGTGTGATAAGTGGCTCAACGAGCAAATATGTACTCTGGCAAAGGCTTCTCTCCTACGGGACAGGTTGGAAAGGAACATGCAGGGGGCATTGCTGCCACAGTCCATACGGAAGCGACGTCAATATTTGGAGCTTATTGTAGTGCCGAGACATCGTAAGGCCTACATTTGCTTACTGATGTCAAGGCATTCACTGGCTGTGGAACGACTTAGATGGCAGGAAAGGTACCGAGATAAGGTTCCTAGAGAATGGAGGTTGTGTCGTTTCTGCCGGTGCGCAGTAGACATGCACTATTACAGTGTCAAGGGGATGACAATATCCTCGCTGCAAGGACACGGTTCTTGGAGTATCTGTTCGAGGCAGTTCCATCGATGAAAGACTTACATAGGAGATTATCGGCTGCAGAATTCCTGCGACATTTCTTGCATAGGCAGGATATTCTGAAACGGACAGCTCAGTATGTAAGTGAAATATCTGAGCTATACGATACTCGCGGAAAGTACTATGGATACCCGCACCATACCAATACCAACCTCTGTAATCATATAGGTACTTATCGGTGACGAGAATAGCATATACTTCAGTGAACCTGGTATCGTTGATTGGGCTGCGAGACGGCATCGCCTGTTCGAAACGGCTCTTGGTTGACAGTATCCACGGCGCACAGAAAGACGCCTTGTGCGTAGCGTGGGCCCCGGCTGTTCCTTAAATAGGGACCACCTGGCCGGTTTTTCCTTTCCTTTTCTTTCCTTTGGTGACATCACTCGGCATCCTAGTATCAGTGATCGGTTGTTGCGTATGGCTCGCTTTGACTCCTTGAACACGTGCCCTACTATTGGACACTTTACCAAAAACAAATCCATGCCCATTGCCATGACACCACCACTAGGGCTTACCACCGTGGCTGTAACCTACGGTCTATGGTAACCGTCCTGTACCTCCTCCTGCCTCGATCTTCCATGGGACGGTCAACGGTACAGTAACCACTGTACCGTATGTACCAGTACGGACCGTATCTAAGCGCCCAAGTTAACGCTCGTTCGATCCAGGCCACTTTGCATTCTAGAGCATAACCTTGAAACAGCTCTAAAATGGGATTAGAAAATTAATAAGTAGAACTATCATACTAAGTAACACTTAGTCCCAGTCTGTGTCTGGTAACGATCTGTGAAGCTACAGGTCGGTGATAGAGTCTTCCGAATCATATATACTCGCATGCTACTGAAACAGACCACCGTGGTAGGTAACATGAAAGGAGGTATTTGTTCGATACCTACTGCATGAGATAACAGGTTGATAGATTAAATTTCCCAAATGAAGATTTAATTTGAATGCCTCATGATCAAGGCTCCTAGACATATTGGGGACTTTAATCACTACCGGATGTCCGGTGGACATGGAACAGAAGCAGAGGAGGTATGAGCCTGGACTTGGACAATTGAGGTACATGCATATTACGTACTGCATAAGATAATGCACTGATAAATTACAATCCCAAAGGGGTGGTTTGGACTGTCGGAGTGAAGGACATATCGAGTTGTGTAATTTCTGGGGCTGATCATTCTGCAGATGCCCTGGAGAGGCAATAGAAGCGATAGGACTCAGGAGGTCCGAGGAGATGTAGCCGGATCAGGCATGCACTACATAGTAATATATAAGTATTACAGCATGAGATAACAAATCAATAACCTCAAAGGAAAGATTGATACATAAAAAGGAAGGCAGTAATAATTACTACTCATCATGATTCATCACTGGAGAGAGTTCTAATTGATGAAAGTTGAACAGATAGGACCATGATGCGGTGATAGATAACGTTAGACCTTGCGGAAAACAGTACGGCCATTACATCCATAAATATGGCATCAGACACTTCTTTGAAGAGGACATAGGGTCAGGGGACACATAGCTAAGATCAGAGTCAGATGTGATAATGATAATAGTCCATAGTAGCTTAGGCATATTATATCTTCGAGTATCAGTCTCAAACATATGGACTGTCTACTGATGTACAATGTACAGCCCTGCCAATCACGAGTTTTGCTAAAACTTAAGGAGTATCTTTAACAAGAGATGTTTCATTGCACTGTGCAGACACATGTTTTGCACTCAGATTAAGCCTTTGTACCTTGTTCAAAGCTTCAACCCTCGTTGACTCCTGAACCTTTGAGGTCTTGACCCAAAGTTGAATATGTTTGGCCATTGGAGCCGCATATTTGATTTTTATTTGATGGTGTCGGCACTGAAAAATGGTTCCGATTGCAATAGACGATCATTATTCATTATGTCGATCTTCTTATTGTATCACTATCCCAGTATCACTGTATGCTGAGCACAATAAATCACTATCACCGTAATTTGCTCATTGCACCATTCGATTTTTTAAAACTTGAATGATGTCCTTGCACGCATATCAGCACTAAAGTTAGCGTAATTGGCCCTCTTTGACCCTCTGGAAGGGTTGGGTCAGGTCAAACCGCCCCTCCCCTTCACTCTGAATCAAGAGTTTTAAGTACAAGGTGCTTAATGCCTCGGAATGAAAGACAAAGGGGGCAGCATCATAGCATTACAATAAGATACATGTATATACTAGTAAGATGAAACCAAAACTACAAATCATAATACTTATACTAATGCATAAGCTATTGGTACTAGCTACCACTGAGTTGGTGATAGGATGGCTAGGGTAGTTTCAATAACACTGTCTCTTACTTCCCTCCATTGACCTCGTAGATATTATCGATTATCAAATTATGCTGTCAGTGCCATCAATTATTTCAAGGCACTGGCTGTAGTCTCTCATCACAATGACTAATGACTGATAATTACTTACAAGTTGTATTATTTCAAAGCGGCGCAACAGGCTGCGGGCCCGCCTCCACTGCCCTCCCCTCCTTTGGGTGTCCCCCAAGCCAAGTTGTCGGCAGGCACTCTAAAGCCTACCCTAACCCCCTAACAGTGCCTTCCTCTGACAGCACCTAACCTGTAAAATGAAATTTATTCATTGGCAATTGAACTTTAGGCCATCAGCGTTTCATATTAACACTTTACCACTCCCCCACACAGATCATATTCATTTTCACATATAACCTAATTTTATTGCCTTAACACTGGTCCTTGGAACATTAGTGTACTTACAGTAGTCTTTGTACTTGCCAGTCATAATTAATTTTATAATCACTGACTAAGTATATGCTATAGCCAGCATAATTGAGTGCCAGTGATAATCAATGTTTCTTGTGTTATAGGGTGTTAAAATCTGCATAGCCCTTGATCAGCAGCAGAGTCATCTGTTTGCTATCGTTTGGCACTGGAAGTTAAGTATATGCTACTAGCTATGAGCTAGTATGGAGAAATCAGGTCATACTTAATGGCAAATATAATATATTTAGTATGCATCTAAGGGTGCTAAGGGGAAGGCTTCTGATCATGATCGTACCACATGTTCGTCATTGTCACTTGGTACAGTAATCAAATATTTGAATAGAATTACTTATCGTAAGTTTGATACCCAAGAATGCTGTTTTGGGAGAAATTTTGGATTCGTAGAGGCTTGTAGTGCAATGAACCGTATCACTGAACCAGGGCGAGATGATACCCGCATGCTATCGTCCGTAATTCCCGTCCCATTCTGTCTCTATTTAGTTATCAGTTTCCTCGTGATTGGATTACATATTACATAAACTGCACTTCACCGAAGTGGCTTTTCAGGAATCCGGATGATCACGATGGTTACGGCTTTCAAACCAGAACATACGGGTGTGCTTTCCCTAGAACGGGCCATCCCCGGAACTGAACCCAGAACAAAACACGTCCTTAGCCGGTAGGTGAAAATTTCCTAGAGTTTAGTACTTAGAAAAAGGTAATACATCATCCTTCAGAACTTATTGTGTAATGGCTATAGCCAGTCCTCCGGGAATAACTTACTACACTCGTACTGCCGGTGTATTTTAAGCTTATCGAGGTGTAAGCTCGAACATGAATGGTCGGGGTGATTACATCTCAAATATTCTCCTAAACTTTTCAGAACTGCTCTATAATTAATTCCGATAGTCTCCCTTAAAGTACGAAGTTTCTCTCAGCTTCAAACGTAAGTGTGATCGACACTGGGGAATCTTTTCCAATTTGCTGAAAACTTCCCCTTCAGGAAAAGCTTTTCAGTTTACTGGCCTGACCATGTGACGACAAGGGCCCCTGATAACGAGAGGACATCCTATGTACCTGGATACCGGCGTACTGGTTCAGTCAAAAATGGTCAGATTTGACAGGATTTTAACCTTATTTTGACCTCTTTTTCTATCTATGAATGACATTATTTTCATTCGCTGTGATAATTCAATTGAGTCTGCACTCGGATTGAAATATCGAGTTCGACGGGGGACCTGCCTGTGATGCAGTCAGTCCCTACACGTCTCAGGGAGGTATCTCCGAGGTGTTGAAGAGATGATGAAAGTTGGGAAGAAAGAGATCTCTGTTGTCTCAGCATGAGTACGTAGACTATATACTGTAAAGTTACTTAGATAATATGACGAGTTTCGCGTACGAAGCTCGACATCGCTCACTCTCTCAGTCGAGACAATGTATTCAAAAGGTGGAGGCAAGAACGATAAACACGCCGACATTGACCCGACACTTTGAAAACCTCACGTTGTACCTTAAAAATAACGGTAAACGCCAATCACGGACAAATGCCCAGCTCAGGGGGGCCAAGTATCTAGGCTCACCACTCAGGGGCCCTTAACGACATTGGGTAAGTTGTGAGTAACCATCTCTATTCAACTGATATGATGGTATATATGTATCCGTATAGTCACCACAAAGAGCCCGCCTAGAGTACTTAAGCTATAAAAATTCAGCGACTTCCTATCATATGCGAACAAAACAACGTATGTATATATTCTTGCTCATTTGAAGTCAACGCTCTCACTTCAAGCTGTGTGCCAATGTGTCCACCACCACTAAATAGACCCAACTACCGAGATGTTGCGCCGAGATCGCCGCTCATGGACTGAAGAAGAAGACCAACTTCTTCGAGATGCAGTCCAATGGGGTGAGAGACCAGTTTTTCAGACATAACTTCCGGTGAACACATTTTTGCTACATGATAGAAGACCCAGACTCACCACATCCATCAAAATGGCATGAAGTTGCTCAGCATATACCCAGGAGAACAAACAAAGTTTGTATTCTACTATTATGCCAGAGAGCTTTCATTATAAAAATCTTCTGGCCGCAGGATTGTCGTAAAAGGTGGTTTGCTAAAATGGAAACCCATACGGAGAAGGGTGGATGGGCTCTAGAGGAAGATGAAAAGCTTGTGCAAGCAATCGAGAAGTACGGAGCAAGGTAGGTGACTTTACTGAATATTTATCCAAATGTACAAAGTAGAACTTACACTATCCTATAGATGGCATCTTGTGTCCACATTTGTCCAGACCAGAAACAGTGGCCGTAAGAAATAACGATGATTCTTTTCGTGCAATGAACTCACTGGTACCAAACTCATAGAATGCGCCAAGCGGTGGACAGAGACGCTGAACCCCCTGATTGATCGCACACAATGGTCCACAGAAGCTGTAGGAAATTTATACGTAAAATACATGCTTGCACGATCTTGATCACAGTCTGCAGGACTCGTTGCTCATGAAAGCGGTAGAAGAGCACGGTAAACAGTGGACCAAGATAGTACGCATATACTTTCCTGGTCGGACCGGTCTCGCTGCGAAAAATCGGTAAGGTTGATCTCGATTACCCGAAAACATGCATTCTCATTATTCTCATTATTCTTCAATTATGTAGTTATAACAGTATCACTCGCCGGTCTGAGGCTGGTGGAATATCCCGAAAGAAATCAAGCAAGTGTCCAGACCAGCTGGAGAGCCCTTCAACCGTCTCAAATTCGCCGTGTCTCTCACCCATCACTTACAGCTCTTTAGTCCCGGATACACAGCCAACTTCAGCAAGACCCAGCTTGAAGTCTAATTTAGAGCCATCCCGAGTATCCCAGACACCTCACATTCAAAGTACTTCTTACACAACCACAGGGGCTTGCGCCGAAAATTCCAGCTCAGAGTCGACTTACGAGAAGCTATGCGATACGATGCTGCCCCCAACAGAGCGCAGTGTCGCCAATGGCGTCGTCGCTAATAATTGCGCACTGCAATCAATGCCTTGGACATGGCAGGATTGTTTTTCAGTCCTGTCTTGGGAAGACATACTAGATGTGGAGATACAGAAGGCTTTGAACAAGCCTTCCGATCCCAAATCATTCTCGCCTTACTCACCGATAGACGGGCCATTAGCATTTACCGTAACCCCGCCGTAACCCGCCGTAACAGTCACGGCAGGGTTACGGCAAATGTTTTCAGGGTTACGGTACTTTCTTTGAGGGTCACGGCACTTTCTAAGTCCTGTAATATATGTTGCTGATCTGGAGTTTTGTGTACATCTATTGTATGCTTCTCTCGTATTTTTATATGGTACAAGCCATTGGCATACCTATTTATACAAGCTGTGGGCCTCTTTCGAACAATTACTATGGGTGTTCTGGAACTTGCCCCGTACCGGGATAGTTCACTTTCGAAAAAACAATATTTCTTGTCGTTCTGCTCACTTGTAGAGCTTGATATTTTTTCAGTAGTACCTTTACATGCTATTCTTAATTCCTCACTATCAATAATTCCCCAACTCTGACAAGATGTTGAGTATGAGACCAAACCAGACAACTCCTGAGCGTGATTTTCCCATCAAACATCCAGGAACTGTTGGAAAATGAATAATAGTCACTCAAAAAATGATACAGAAGATTATAGTACCATCGTCGGAGTATTTACCCAAAATTTTAAGTCTATCAAGCCAGTATTTACAATGTAAGAGACGAAAGAACATGAGTAGGTGAAGGAACGTGACAATAAGGACGCCTAATGGCGCGGCGTCCGAGCAATGTTACGAGACGGGTGGCTTACGCCGCACGTCGGCGCAATGGGTATTTCGTGACGATGATGTGACAGGGGTAATCCACTATCCCGATTTTCGCTCGGTCTTTGCCCGACGCCAGCATCTTATCCCACAAAAATCTCAGAAATTCAGAGTAGAGGTCTTATGCCCCAAGAAAGGCAGTGTTCAAGTCAGATTTATCACAGTAAAGTAATGATAATGTACCAAAAGTCGTGGCAGGGCTATGTAAATATGCTAAAGGTCAGGGCAAGGTTACGGTAAATGTTGTAATGGTCACGGTAAATACACTAAAGGTCACGGCAGGGTTACGGTATATGTTGTAAAGGTCACGGCACTTCTTGTAAAGGTCACGGCTAAAGGTCACGGCTGGGTTACGGTAAATGTTGTAAAGGTCACGGCACTTTCGAAAAAGGTCATGGTAAATATACCAAAGGTTACGGCGGGGTTACGGTAAATGTTGTAAAGGTCATGGCACTTAGAAAAAAAGGTTACTGCGGGGTTACGGCAAATGTTGTAAAGGTCACGGCACTTAGGAAAAATGTTATGGTACATGCATTGGAGGTTATGAGATATATCTCTCAGTCAGGCCGTAGTGCGGTAGGCGGCATGGGCAAGGTTCAGTATTTTTTGAAATCTTTGCAAAATTAGTGCAAAATCTAAGGGTCGGACTGATATGCCGTTTTGATGAGTGTTCTGCACTGGTTCTCACCAGCTCTTGTTGATAAACTCGGGGGTTTAAAAGGTTGTAAAAAACTATATACTGTTTTTTGAGAATCGTGTAAGTTCTTTATTGGTGCTGCAAGCTGTATTTGAATGAAAAAAATGGATTCAAACACGCACCGATACGGTCACGTGTACGTATTTCGCCCCTCCTCGTGGCAGCCATGTGCATCTGGTATTGAACCTTTGTAAACCTAATTTATGTTTGTCTTATAGTGGAAAAGGGCGCCCCATCCTAACGACCTCTCCCGAGTCTTCAGCTTTCTGAGCGATATACCACAATTGATAATAGATATCAATAAGCACTATCACTAATCAAACAAAGTCTGTACAAGGTCACGGCAAATCAACTGAAGGTCACGGTAAATATAAGAAAGGTAACTGTGGGGTGACGGCGGGGTGACGGCGGGGTGATGGTAGGGTGACGGTAGGGTGACGGTAGGGTGACGGTAGGGTGACGGCAGGGTTACGGCAGGGTTACGGCTGGGGGTTACGGTAAATGTGCTATGCCCCCGATAGACCATGCGATAGGAATATGCGCAGATGCATCTCTTACCTCTCCCTCATACAATTCTGTTCTTATTCTATCTCATCTTTCCCATTCAGAACCAGGATTGAATCCTGTTATTCTAACACCCACGTCTGGGAGGACCCTGTCGCCTGCAGAGGTGGACGTTACCCATCCCATCAATGTATACTCTGGTATCCCGCCATTCCTAGAACTCCCAACACAGAGCCTCTAATCGCTCATGAGCTCATGTCTATGGCAAGGCAGTCTCAGGATTGCAGTCCGTTATATGCAAAGGGGAATCGAGATGGACAAGTGAAAGAATGATTGAATTACTTAGTGTATGTATTCAAACTACAGTTTGTATATAAGTCGGACCTGGGTCTACGTTAGTGGCTAGAAGTAAGGAGTGCCACTGCCGTCGCCTGGCATTTACAGAGCGTCTACATAATGTATGTATACCTTATTGTACTCAGTCATTGGTTCCAAATTTACACTTTGGTGAGCAACCTTGGAGAAAGAGATTAGAAGGAGTTACGCCTCAAAGCATTGAGCAAAGGTCCAAGATCCTTGTTCGCCTTGGGAAAGCTATCGAGCTTGTTCCTCACCCATTCGATGGTATCATCTGCAAATAGACAAGCTATTGAAACTATTGAAATAAAAGAGAGTTCTCAGCGACAGTGGTAGAACGACGCTGTATTATGTACCTATTGAAATAAAAGAGAGTTCTAGGTACATAGTCAGTAATAAGTACAAGAAATAAAGAATGTGAGTACTAACCTCAGCGACAGTGGTAGAACGACGCTGAGGTGTCAATATATGTAAAATACAATTAAAAGAATGTGTCACATGGGACGTATGTAAATAACGTAATGAAAGCAGAAAATATTCTGGTTTTGTTACGGCATGAATCCACGAACGTATAGATGACATAACAAGATAAGATCATCAACTTTTAACACTCCCACTCGGGCGTGGCTTCATACCTAGCATGCGCACAAATGCCAAGTGCTTCTCACCAGATAATCCCTTTGTAAATCCATCAGCAGCTTGTTGGGCAGTTGGAACATAGTCCAGATCAATCTGGCCATCAGAGATTGCAAAACGAATAAAGTGGTGACGAAGTTGAATGTGCTTCGTACGGGGATGATCAGCAGGGTTCTTGGAAAGAGCAATAGATGACATATTATCACCCAACAAGCGAGTAGGCTTGGTTTGCTGAAAACCTAGCTGTTCAAGGAGTTGACGGAGCCAAATAGCTTCCTGTGCTGTACAAGTAAGAGCCATGTACTCAGCTTCAGTAGAAGAGAGTGCTGGGGAGGTTTGAAGTTTGCTGCTCCAACTAATAGCAGCTCCGCACATGAGGAAAAACATATCCACTAGTGGATCGTCGAGTATCCACATCACCAGCCCAATCCGAATCAGAATATCCAGGGATAAGGGAGATGAGTTCATCTATGATCGTGCCATCATACTCAATAACCCAGTCTTTGGTACCACCCAAGTAGCGAAGACAATGCAGAGCTTCATTTAAATGAATCTCACCTGGATTTGAGCAGTAGCGGCTCAAAATACCTACAGCAAAGGCAATATCTGGGCGTGAAGCAAGCATGGCATACATGAGAGTACCAATGAGAGCCTGGTATAGCGTGAATCTGTCAGCCATAGCCTCTTTCTTGGCGTCTGTGGATGGGGAATCAGCTTTAGAAAGCTTAACTCCAGATGATAAGGGGGTGCGATGTGTGATTCCATCATCACAGTGGAAACGTTTGAGTGATTCCTCAATGTATCTGGTCTGAGAGAGCCGAAGGACATGCTTTTCTTGGTCATAGTCAATGGCAATGCCAAGCAACTGTGAGATAACACCAAGATCCTTGATCTTAAAGCGTTGGCCAATCCGGTGCTTGATCTCCTGCATGAATTTGAGATCATCGCATAAAATCCCAATATCATCAACGTAAACAGCAATAAAGCAGATGGACTTGCCACGTTGGAGGACGTAAATGCAGTAGTCAGCATGGATACGACGGAAGCCAAGTTTCTCGAGCTCTGCATCAAGAAGTTTGTTCCAGACACGGGAGGCCTGCTTGAGGCCATAGATAGAGCGGCGGAGACGAACAATTTTACCAGAATGTTCACTAATGCCATTCGGGAGGCGCATATAGAGCTCCTCTTCCAACTCACCATTGAGAAATGCGGTATCAACATCGAGGTGGTGGAAGTGAAGGCCTAGACGCACGGCGAGGGCGCAAAGGACATGAATGGAGGTAAGTTTGACCACAGGGGAAAATACCTCATCAAAGTCTAAACCAGGCATCTGGGAGAATCCTCGAGCAACTAAGCGTGCCTTGTACCGCTCAATGGTCCCGTCAGGGAGGCGCTTAATCTTAAAGACAAGCTTGGAGCTAATAGCACGGCGACCTTTAGGCAAATTGTCAATAAACTCGAAAGTTCCCATATCAATGAGAGACTTGAGCTCTTTGTCTACAGCTTTCAGCCAAGAGGCGGAGTCAGGACCGCGGAGTGCTTCCTGCAGAGTGCGGGGCTCTGAGGCTCCCTGAGCATGGACAGTGGCCACGAAGGCCATGGCAACACCTTCTGCAACATCTGGTCTATCGCCTGGTGCAGGTTCTGGAGGATCTGGCGCAATGTCAGGTTCTTCATGGAAACGGGCAGGTAGGCGACGAGCACGTGGACCATCTACTTCTGGAACAGGCCCAAGAAGTTCAAGTTCTGTACGACGACGGCAAGCAGGAGGAAGATCAGGGGAGTATGGGCGAGAGTCACCGACGTTATCCTCAGAATCAACCTCAGAAGATGGAGCAGGAGGATGCGGAACCGCTGGAGTCACAGGGGGAGAGTTATCTTCCCACGCATCTCCCACTCGAGAAAAGCCAGGTAGGCCATCTCCAGGCACCTCACCATTGTAAAGGATCTGCGAAAGATCCGGAATGGGTAAAGGCGGGCCAGGAGGGTGAGGACATTCATCAAAAATGACGTCTCGTGAAACAAAAGTTTTTCACTTCTTTGGATCCCACAGAAGGTAACCCTTGGTGTGCTCTTTGTAACCAAGAAAGATGCACTTACGAGTTTTAAAGTCAAGCTTTGTACGCTTCGATTTGGGGATGTGAGCATAGGCGGGACAGCCAAAAGGTTTGAGTTCCTTGAGTGAAGGCTTTACGCCAGACCAAGCTTCGTGTGGAGTAGAATTAGGAAGCCGTGAGGTAGGTGAGCGGTTAATGAGATAGATGGCAATAATAACAGCGAAGACCCAAAACCCAGCAGTAAATTTAGCATCATGCATCATGCATCTGGCACGCTCAACGATAGTGCAGTTGAAGCATTCAGCAATGCCATTTTGCTGTGGGGTGTGAGGGACTGTGGTCTCATGGATAATACCAAGGTTACGGAGATAATGCTCAAACTGATCAGAGGTATATTCTCCACCATTATCTGTACGAAAAACCTTGAGCTTAAGCCCAGTCTTGAGCTCTACCATAGCCTTCCATTCGCGGAAGCATTGGTACGCCTCCGATTTGTGATGGAGGAAATAAACCCAGCAGTGGTGGGTGTTATCATCTATGAAGGTGATGAAATACCTATAGCCACCATTGATAGAGTTGGGTAATGGACCACAAACATTGGAGTGAACTAAATCTAGTTTCCGACGGGCCCTTTTATTGGATGATGGGAACGGAAATACATGCTGTTTACCGGCTGTACACGACTCGCAGAACTCTATTCGACCTCCCACTTCATCAATGCCCGTTACCATGCCTTTTGCAATCAGATGTTTTATGTTGTCTTGACCGAGATGACCTAGGCAGCGGTGAGCATGATTAATGTCGATATAGCGGGATGTGGTAGCGAGATTTGCGTACTCTTGGGATTTCAGCGGATGGGCGTGAAGAAGGTAAAGACCTCCTTTGGTCTTGCGACCAGATGCAACACACCGGCCAGAGCTTCGAGCTTTGACAAAGCACTCCTCTCCATCAAAGAGAATGGTGTGTTTGCGCTTGTCAGTGAGCTGAGAGACAGAAATCAGAGTGGCGGCGAGATCCGGGACATGTAGCGTATTGGGTAGAAAACCAGTGATGATTCCATCCGGCGTATCCAGGGGGACTGAAGAGTACCCTTACCAACAGCATAAATGGTAGACGCATCTCCAAGATGAATGGGGACGGGTTTGTCGAGTTTGGTGTACGAACTGTCTTCAAACCAGTCACGACGTGGACTTAGGTGGCGAGAGCACCCAGAGTCAATGTAACTCTCGTCGTTGCTTGTCTTGGCAAGGAAGGTGGCAACATCAGTGGAGATAAAGACATGGACAGAATCGGAACTTGAATGACGGATGGAGGGAAATTCTGAGTAGGTGGAAGCAACTTTTGCACTTACCTCCTCATCCGATGAGCTATCGCTATCAGAGTGTTGGGCGGCAGCGGCAGTAGGCTTCCTACTAGATCTCCCACTGCTTCTAGGAGCGGATGCAGTGCGGCGGGATGCTTCCTCATCTCGCTTCTTGTGGTTACGTCTTCGACAAGGTGAGGACCTTTGTGACAGTAGGAACAGAGCGGACCTTTCTTGGGTTTCTTCTTTGGTTTAGATTTCCCTCTAACAGCGGCAGCGTTAGCCGCCTCGGAAGAATCATCACCAGAAGTGAGACGTCGATACTCCGCAATGAGGCGGGAGGTGACAAAAGAAGAGGTGAGCTTGTTTGTTTCAGTAACGGCAGCAAGAGTGACAATGGTAAACGTCTCCCAAGTGTTAGGAGAGTCATCGACAGTACGAGGAAGAGAAGTGAGCATAAGTTCCGCGAGGAACTGGTCTCCAAAAGCATCAGTGTCAGAGAGCTTCTTGTTCTCGAGAGCATAGAAGTTAACGTGATCCTGCATGTTATCACCATGTTCATACCGTTTATCCATCATACCATGCTTGATATAGAAGGCTTCAAGACCAGCGGTGGTGCCAGCATGAGCTTCCTTAAGCTTAGTCCAGACGTCCTTGGCAGATGTGAGCTTTTCAATGAGAAGAAGCTGTTCCGGCGCAAGGTGCTCTTTGATGATCCCAATAGCCTTGTCATTACGAGTAATTGATTCCTCGTAGGATCGCATATCCTCCCTGTGATCTCGTCTAACAGCAGCCCGGTCAACGGCAGAGGCGTCATTAGGCAATGGATGAGGATCAGAAGGTTTAGGATAGACAGACATCTCTCCACTGCAGAATCTCCAGACCATAGCCCTCTGGAGCTTGCCAGAAATAGGGCCAACCCATCGAGAATAGGTCCCGTAGGTAAGGGTAGGGATTTGAATGGAATCTGATGATGTGGCAGATGTAGGGGACATGTGGACGAATGTATGGGATGTGTAGGTGAATGAACGAGTGTGAGAGAGTGAAATGAGTGTGTTCCGAGGTCTTGTGCGCAGTAGAGAAGCTTCGTTAATTCAGTACAGGCTACCGGGGCCCATAACCTATTGAAACTATTGAAATAAAAGAGAGTTCTCAGCGACAGTGGTAGAACGACGCTGTATTATGTACCTATTGAAATAAAAGAGAGTTCTAGGTACATAGTCAGTAATAAGTACAAGAAATAAAGAATGTGAGTACTAACCTCAGCGACAGTGGTAGAACGACGCTGAGGTGTCAATATATGTAAAATACAATTAAAAGAATGTGTCACATGGGATGTATGTAAATAACGTAATGAAAGCAGAAAATATTCTGGTTTCGTTACGGCATGAATCCACGAACGTATAGATGACATAACAAGATAAGATCATCAACTTTTAACACAAGCAACGATTGGCTAGTGCCTTTGTCGGCCTTCGACCGTCACAGGTCAATGGTCATGCTCACCACTTTCAGAGCTTCTGCCTGCCTCTGTTCCTCCGGTGTTAAACAAAGAAGTAAGGATCATATATATATAATCTGGTCATGGGTTCATTGATGCTGCTCACTACTTTCAGCGCTTCTAAGTACCAACCTTTGTTCTTTGATCTTGGTATCCAGATCAGAACCTTTACATGAGTATGTGTGTAGATACTCGAAAATGGAGCGCTATCTAATGCTATTTTACAGATACTGATACAGCGGCACAGTCTACGGGTGCAAGGAAGGATTGTCCGACAGCTCAGTCTGTTGAATGCTAGTTCACTGCTTTAGAAGCAACACATGCGCGCACCTTTATCGCTTCTTCTTTTCAGCAATTCTATGCTGTCTTTTTTTTCCCTTGATCTTGAAATCCCACACCATGCCTTTGTGTAAGGGTGACTACAAGCTGGAAGCCAGTGTATGATGGGCTAGGAAAATTTATATTTGAAGCTGTACAGTTTCCGCAGCCCCGCCTTAGAGTGTGCGTCCTTCATCCCTCCTTCATCCCACAACCGTCCTACAATCTGCATCAGGAAAAGTACCCTTCGGCTTAACGTGGCTAAAGGCAACTAAGGGCAATTTTTGCCATAGAAGCCAACTTAAGTGCCTCTCGGCCCGTGAATCACTTGACTGGCTCAGTCCAAGGTTCACGCTGTCACTCTGTCCAAAGTTGCCAAGATTGACTAACTCAAGCCAGACTGGAGCAATTAGGCAATGCCCAATGCAACTCCCAATGCAATGATACTGCTTACATTCATGCCATTAAAGCGAAATTAGAATAGAACAATCATTCATTTCCTATCTATGTACAACAACCAAGTAGCAGGAGTGAGACAGGTGTAAATAGGATAGCCATGAATAGTAGAAGCAAAAGAGTAGAGATACATAAGAACCAGTAGAGCAAAACAGTATGCTTTGAAACACCACAGACAAGCCCAGCAATTAAGTAGGGATACAGTGTGTGAAGTGAAGAAAGTGAGGTACATAGAAGAGCATAGATGAAGACATTAACAGGATGTAAGAAGCAGTGATAAACGAGAGCAACTGGTGATTGGAAAGGAAAGGATTGCCGCTGCAAGCAGTAACTAATGTAATAAAAGACGTCAGGTATATGACTGAGGGGATCAAAAAAACTCTCACCTGGAGCAAGCATACTATGCAACCAAACATAAAGAAGCCTAAGAGAAAAAGTGCAAATGAAAACAGGAACAACATTTCAACAGTGTCAAGAGCATACCATTCAAGCATAGGAAGTTACAAAACTAGTGCAGTATCAGCAAGCGAATAGGTTAAACATGGAAAGAGCTCACCATGAATTAGTAGTAAGAGAGAAGGGCCATAGGGACAGACTCAATGGAAGGGATGATGGAAGAGCAAGAGAAAGAGTGTGGCCTGGGAGTTGACACATATAAGTCGTAAGGGCATGTGATGTGGGAGTCACGTGAACAACAGTGAGCTTGAGCGCATACTGGCCTCAATTTTACAGCTTGATACCAGCCATGATTAGGACTATTTGAGTCAAGGGCAAGAGTCTAAATCCATAGAAAGAACTGAGGAAGAAACATGAACTTTAGACGCCGAAAATGCTTGTCACACGCTCAATTTTGATTGCTGTTTGACAAGTTTGTCAAACAGCAAGGAAAGTATTCCTTTTTGAGTGTGAGACAAATCTTTTGGGCGCCTTTTTCACTTAGTGATATCTTCTTTGATTCTGGTGGGATTTTCATTGGTCAAGGAGTTGAATAAAATGTACTGAGACCCTCAAAAGGTGCAGGCTTGAAACTGTAGCATTTCCGAATGTTTACTACTTCCTCCCCCTGGTCCTTGCTCCTAAACTAACCAGTTAGGTGAGTTTTTGTATTTTTGCCATATTATGTTCAATTCTTGTTCAATTTTGTTAAGGAAGGGTGTTCCTAGATCCCCTAGGTAACCTCTGTATGCCGCGGTAATTATGTTTGGACAATTCCTTATTTGGTACAATGCCTCCAGGTCCTGCCCCAGTTAGGTGAGTTTTTGTATTTTTACCATATCTTCTTCAATTCTTGTTCAATTCCTAAATCCCCTAGGTACCCTCTGCATTCTGTGGCTGTGGTAATCACGTTTGGGGAACTCTTTATCCTGTGCAATGTCCTAGTACAATGCCCCTACATCAGCAAAACATGGGTGAACTGCAGCTGTTGTCAGGCACTATACAGCTGATTCAAGCGGCTTCTAGTGTTGGACAGTGCCGGAAAGTGCCGGAAAGCGGCTTCCTGTGCATACACGTTTTGCTGATGCAGGTCCTTGCCCCAGTTAGGTGAATTTTTGCCTAGCTACTAGAGTCTATAGAAAGAGTAAATATACTTGCTTATTGACTTTATTCCATTAATATATCCACCAGAGCTTCTGAGAAGCTCAATTTGGGCCTGATACTCAAAGCAACTTAAGTAAACCTGAGGTTGACATATATACTCTGGTCAACTTTTGTTAACTCAAGTCAACCTGAAGTTAGGGCTTGAGTGGGCCTTATACTCAAGTCAACTTAAGTTAACCTGAGGTTGGCCTATATACTGGAGTCAACTCTAGTTAACCTGAAGTTGGCATATCTACCCAGGTTAACTCAAGTCAGCCTGAAGTTGGCATATATACTCAGGTTAACTCAAGTCAGACAGACAGACTGAGATCCTCAATGCCACCTTGGAACAAATGCTTAGAGCCTACATGGACCATGACTGAAGCAACTGGGCAAAATGGTTGTCAGTTCTTACATTTGCGTACAACAGCTCCATCCACTCCTCATCGGGTTACCGTCCTGATTTCTTACTATTGGGATACTTCCCCGGCACTTCCACAATTGGCCTGATTCCAGCAGAGGACTCCATGGCAAGACCGTTTCTAGCTAGTCAAAAGGCAGCTGACTTCGTTGATGCCCTTGAATTGCGCTGGAGATTTGCACAAGACTTGTTGATATTGGCGCAAGAATGTCAAGCCAAAGCCTACAACAAAGGGAGGATCCCCGTTAAGGAGTTCAGCCCAGGCAATTGGGTATTGATTAACCCTCACACATTGAAATTAATAGAGGTGGAGTGTACAGGAAAGAAACTAGTACAGAGGATGATGGGTCCTTTCAAAGTAATAGAGAAGGTCAATCCCATGGTTTATTGTCTACGGCTACTGGACAACTATCCCATGCACTCCATTGTGAACATTACTCATCTATGCAAATACCACCTTTCTCCTTCAAAGTTTGGGGACAGAGATCAATTGAGCCAATTAAGGGAAATCCAAGCTGGATCAGACAGATGGAAAGGTTATGAGGGTTCTGAAGACTCATGGGTCTCAGAATACTTGAAGCTGTGTAATGCCCCCGAATTGAAACAACAGTATTTGGGACAATTGGGACTTACAGCTTAATTCTGTGGATGGGTAACATCAGATGACCAGGCGCCTATCCAACCTTGCCCTTTGCCCTTAACACTCCTACTTAAAACACTGGAAAGAAGCGGTGCTTCACTAGCATGTCTCTAATCTTGTTGAAAAAGTGGTGCTGTACCTGCACATTTTCATCAAAATTCAATTAAAAATGGATTACCATGAAGTCTATCCCTCACACTCAATGAACAACCATCTCAAAGTCTCAGAAATGGGACCACTGCAAGGCCACAGACAGAAACAATACTTGCACAATACATTCATCCTTCCTTGATTTCTGCGCAGGTTACGAACATGAACTATGCATGGATGATTCAATGCTTTTCTTATTTCCAGAAAAATTGAGGAGACAGAGGTCCAGTCGGGTTTTAACCTGGAATCTATCACCCCAGGAGGATTGGGATTGAGATGAACTCAAACTCCAATTCTGGTCTCTCAATCCAGAATCCCTGATTGTTTGCCTTTCTATCCAGGATGTTGATGTCCAGGCGCTCTTTCCACAATGCACAAACCACCCCAACCTTACTGTGATGCTCATTTAGAACCTTTTGATCCCACTCATTCTTCTCAACATTATGATCCACATGCTCTGCATTACTCCTTTATCACCAGCGTTGATAGCAATAGATTCCCTCCTGAAGAGATAGAATGCATCCCTGTACACTCCACTTGGGTCAGCGAGAAATCCCCTCACAAATACAAAGGTTTCATACAAGGATTGTACAGGAAGGCTCTTTGAGTCAGGAACTGTTGGTTATCAAAAGAGGCTTTGAAGCTTATCAAGAAGAGTGAGTGTTGGTTATGGACCAGTTCTGTAGAAGGCTGTCCCCTCATTCTGAAGGAAGAAGACTTTGATGCATTGGCAAACACCAATATCCGGTTTGAGGAGGCCATATCTCTTCTCATACCCATTCAAAGGTCTATGATGATAATGAGAGGATGGCTGTGTATGGGTCAACTCTTGGTCTCCTCTCCACCGAAAGGTCTGAAAGGTGGAGATGTGAACCCTGTTCCATGAGCAGACAATGGATTAATGGGGATGTGGGTCAATCAAGTAGACAAAGAAATGGCAGGTTGGCTCTGCGGCGTAGGAATTCTGCTGTTTGTTGGACATACAATACAATCTTTGGCAGACACCCAGCCTTTTGACATGGATACGCACCATGCCAAATGTCCCATACATCACTGTGATCTGAGTTACATGCCCTTCCAGAACCTGCTAAACTCCATGAAGGAGAAGCATTTTGGAGAAGACAATACTTGCTGGGATGTAGAGATCAATTCTTGAGAAGCACAGCCTAAGGACTAGTTTTTGAGATGGCAGTCATTCTCAGGCGCTACCTCCTCCAACTTCCCCACAGAACAATGGCATGGCTCTCGATCAGGAGACAAAATGCTGGTTAGATCTCCTACCACTGCTGACCCTCTCTGTTGATCAAACCTCTCTTGATTCAACACCTGACTCCAGGAGGGAAATGGACTAAATTTGCTGTAGAAGGCAGGGACAATCCTATTAAGTTCTATTTGGTTGGCAAAAACAACTGCCACCTTTTGGAGGATTTCAATATCAAGCTCTATGACTGTATTTTGAAAAGGGTGTTATACTTTCACTAAGAACCAAACATTCTGAAGGAAGTTGCTTTCGACACTCACATTTACGGGTTCCCCTTGTCAAACATTTAATTCTATGCTGATAGAGGTTTCGCAAAAGAGCTGGCATGGTCATCTTGGGTTTACCAGAAGCAGGACCCAGCAAGGCCAACCTACTTCACAAAGAAGTCGTACTCCCAACGCTCAGCTAGCAACACAGCTCCTTCTCAAGGGGATACTCGACCCGCAGCTGGGGTTACAGGCATCTTACTATTTATACTTGCCTCACGCCCTCATTCCACTCGACTCTCTTACATTTGGCCTACGGGATTCTCTCATATTATATGACCGCTTCACAGTGGTGGGGGTACCGTGGAATCCCATGCCACATCATGTCGAGCAGGACTCCTCCAGCTTTCTAGAAAAGGTTCCAGGATTTCCAAATGTTCAAACTTGTTTTCAAGGAACTGAAGGTAATTTTTGAGCTGAACCATCCTTTCATAGCTCAGTCCGTCCCTCCAGCAAGAACTAAACATTTTGCATAGGAACCAAGACCGGGGGACTGTCCCAACTGGGTAAGGAAGTCTATCAGAGCTTTGAGGTGCTCTTCTGTCCCAGTCTCATTGTATCCATTAGACTTTAACAGATAAATCTGGGTTTTTTGAGGGGACACCTTTTGCTTTGTCCCAATTTGATGATACAGGCCTTGAAGTTGGACAGAGTAGGTTTGAAAGTCTGGGATATCACCCATGTAGTCAAAGAGAATGGCAAGCCACTCTAGGGGCAAGACATCCGACAAGAACTTGTGGTCCACAAGATCCCAGAGTTCACCAAACATCAATTTGGCACATAGGTTCTTCTCTAGCCATTCCCGCTTTTTTATAAGGCTCAACACATCCTTCGTAAGCCCTTCACCTCTGCAGTATGTCCTGGCGCAGCCAATGAGCATGTGAGTTTCATGGACAATATGTTCAAACCATGCTTTTACTTGTTTCTGCATATTATTGAATCGCAAGACTCCAGACTCATCATCACTACTAGCAATTTTAAGAATGGCAAGTTGGTCCGCTTTCACATACTGATCAAGTGAGTTCAAAACAGTTGTGTAATTGGTTGATGCCCGATACAGGATTCGTGGTCAAACAGATAACGGTTTGCTCCACATGCAAACATGAGCAAGCCCTTGTCTGCAAGTAGGAGGTTTGCATTTTGATTTCTTGAGAACAATAGTGATGATATTGGATATGCAGCCACCTAATTTTTCATACTGTTGGTAGTTTTTGACATGCAAATTACCAATAACCTACAGTTTCAGGTGGTCGGTAATTTCTTGACACAGTATGTGTGTCATTAGATGCATTTTTAGCATGACTCAGTCGATTTCGCTGTTTTGGGGTAGCCACCAAGATGCAGTAATGCCATAACAGTGGATGCCCCATCCGGAGAATATCTTGTGCAGAGTGCAAAGTCTCCGCACCAAACTTTTGATCTCCAATTCCACTGGACTGGATGCCCGAGGCATGCCGCAAACCTCCATCCGGGGACACCAAAGCAATTGGACTGGTGAGTAGATGCTCTTCTACTAGTTGCGCAACAAACGAAGTGAGAGCAGGATGTGCATGGCCAATGTCTTCATAGGGTTTCAAGACAGAGAACATGTACTGATACTCTGCATCCTCTTTGTTTGGGATCCCCAAAGGATGTTGAATCCATTCTTCAATTATTCTTGCAGGTGTGTAATTTGATCTCCCAGACAAGAATATACCCAGTGTGCGTCCATGTTTTGATGAATGGCCTGTGATGTTGACCCCATTCTCATCTTTAGCATGGGAGAAGAAGTAAAGAAACTCTCCAATTGTCCAGGCTTCACATGATATCACATTCAGTATATTTTCCACCTTTAGAAGATTGACATCTTTGACTTTAGTTCTCTCTGCCTCGATACCACCTGCAATCTGTGATTGACTTGCTGGGAGGGATTGAAGCCATGAGTAGGACTCCTGAGATGCAAACTGGGTGGCCTCAGAGGGTGAGATGGGTATAGCTGATGTAAAGGGTGTGTGAGCGGGATGGATGCCTGGTGTAGGAATATAGTAGTATGTGCCAGGAGTGAATCCAGTAGTAGGTTGGGCAAGTGTGTAAGAGAATGGAATTGACTCAGACAGTCAAACAGGTTGGGCAGGTGTGCGAGGAAACGGTGTACTCAGAATCATGCCAATCTCCATATCATTGTCAGATATATCCATGTCTTCATCTGAGCTCATCGTTTTGTTTAAAATTTACTAGGCCATGTCTTATCATCTCTTGATCTTATCTATCTAATAATATCCCACAGGGCGGAATGCAACTGGCATCAGCTTGGAGTTTGAAAAACTTTGCCACCAGGCTTTATTAGAGAACAAGTTTCTTTGCTAACTACAAAACAGCTAGCCAGGCTACATGAATACAGTGGGTACATCAGAAAGTCACATGTCAAGCGCTTTGACATTTCTAAATATGGGGAAATGATTCTTCCAAACTTGGGCAAGATCAACCCTAATCGGGAAAAAATTCCCATGCAAAGCCGGCCATAAGGACGAGCCTTCATTACATTCAGGACTCGTAATTGGTGGCTCTCACAGCGGATTGGGTGCCTGGCCTCACAGAAAATGTCTAAGATAAGTGTCTATGGCGTCCTATAGCTGTAATTGTTATAGAAATAAGTACAGCATATGAAGCATATGTAATCCATGTATAAGGATGTGTCCATGCCATACCAAGCAGCTCAGCCTCATGGCTCTGGGTTCCTACTAACAAGTATCCATAAGCAACAAGGGTGGGTGGGCCCAAAAGTGCAAGGTAAGGCGTAAAGTGACTGATGGTGTGAGAATAGGCCCATAATGCACGGGAAGCTGCTTTCCGGCACTGTACAGTGCTGGGGGCCACTGGAAACGGCTGTATGGTGCCTGACAACGGCTCCAGTTTGCCCACGTTTTGCTGATTAGTAAGTCCTTGCCATTTTGGCAATGGAAAACTTCACGGATACACCTTAGAAAGGAGAGACAGTTCATGGGTGGCTGGCCATTATTCAGGTCAAAATTGAGTGTTAGCAAAGGTACTGGGTTTCATACTTTTATCAATATAATCAAGTTACTTTCAGTATGTATGTTCCAGATTTAATGTATTCTAAGGCTCTGTTCAGTAGCAACTTCACCCCTCAATGTGAACTTCAAGTTTCAAATTCCTATCCTTGCAGCCACGGAAAAAAAAAGTCCGGTTTATATGCCTATTTTTTATTTCACTCATATTTATTATCCTCACAGCTCCATACCTCTTCAGGAGGCTAATGTTCAATGACATTCATCAATACATATTACAAGATATTCAGCTACTTTGAATTTGGCGTGAATCTATAATTTGTGGATAATTCACAACACAAAACACATCACAAAATAATGCCAGACCGTTTTTTTCTGTGGCAATGAGTATTCAGTAAAGTCGAAACCTTGTCTGATGTGACTCCAAGTCTCGAATAACTGTGACCAAATGCACAGAGCCCTGCATGCGTTTGGAACGCGTACTCTTTTTCTTCTCTCATGTGTGATACAACAGAAGAGGGAGGTTCTGGCAGCCAACATACAGCATCAAGCAGTTGAAAACATGTCACTGGGCATCCACAAATTCCAAAGACTAGTGAGCAGTGCAGTGGTTTGCTGGCGGTGGCTTTCTTGTCGATCACATGTGTTAGCGCACAGTTAGCGCACAGCGGAAAGTGACCGGCGACTTAGGTCCGGATTTTCACTCATAAGATTTTAAATGTCACCTAGCTACTGTAATGGAAATATGAAACTTGAGGTTCATGTTCAAGTTCAGGGTGAACTTGCTACTGAACAGAGCCTAACGTAGCACTTTGTTTCAACCTTGTGAGGCTGGCCGCTGAACAAACAGTAAAGGTCAACATGGAGACAGAGCCTCTGGTAGCTCACTTGTACACTCACAAATCATTCAACCCAGGGGACAACAAATGACTCTGTGGTGTAGAATTGAATTGAAAGTGTCCCTTTGAGCCTATGGGGATTGCTCATTCAATTCCAAGAACAAATGTATGGTCTACGGATGTGAAGTATGAATAATTGCAATTAAAATACATGGTAGTCATCTGCAAAACCTGCCAGAGCATCCCAAAGCTCCAAAGCTCATCCCAGGTTTTGTAGATTAGTACAAGATACATGCTGCCGATAAACAGGTGCAGACTACTGTCAGATATAACCGGAAATTCTTCCGAAATGACAGAGGCATAGAGGTTAGTGGCGATATTCAAGACTGATCATCAGTACAGCCTTTCAGAACAAATCCTGCAGCATCTCAGTGGTAGTTCATTGGGTGTACCTCCATTGCATATTCCGAAGACTATCAACATCCATTGGACTACATTGAGGTACTCCCACAACACCCAAGCCCTCCAAAGTACTACAATGTCACCAACTAGAAGCTGGAATATTAGGCACAAAAATTGCTTCAGCCTCAACAGCAAAGTTGTTTGGAACTTCACAAACATTGAGATTCCCAGGCCATCCTGACACTCTCTCCCACTCTCTGCCATAGACATACAAGGAGGTAATCCTATCTGCCAGCCCCCAATCTGAATCAAGATGCAAGTCAACGAGAATATAGCAGGTCCCCACAGCAGACGTTCTCCCACAATGGCAACTTGCCAGATAGAATTAAGGATAAGAATAACTTGGATAATTAACAACACTAAGTCTGGCGGTTTTTGCAAACCTTTTTGCCTACAGCTAGTAAGGAATCAAGCGTGCCATAGAAGTTGAAGGTAACTCACCAAAGAATATACAATGCTATGACAGAAACAGGAATGTAGAGACCTACAATATTCAATTGGTGAACATTTGGATGATAGGGAAGCAACAACATACCAAACACAATACACACTACAGCGCTTTCAATAACAGTGTACTTTAGTGTGTTGCCAATCTCAGTCAAAAGGACAGCTTTGTCAGGGAGCATGTTTCTTTCGCAGTCCCAGGAAGAAAGTCAAACATGAAGAGCGGCGAACATATATATATATTCATGTTTCCATCAAGGTAGTGTCAGCTACAATGCATTGTACTTTTGATTACTTAATAATGCATCATGGTGTTCAAATTACCAATAATATCCTTGTTTATACCTCAGAATCAAACATAATTCCGAAGTTTGAGTTGTGGTTGATTCACATTTTGAAACATTACTATATATGGTAAATCCCTCAAATATTGGCAAAAACTCTTCATTTTCAACAAAGTATATCTCATGAGCAAGACATTTATTTTACAAACTATAAGATGCTAGACTACTGTCCCATTTCAATCACTTTGTAAGTCACAGGTCACAGCCATTTTCCGAAAACCCCGCCATTATTTTTCTTTTGAATTTTCCGATTTTTTTGGATTTAAATTTATAGGCGCTAAGATCACATGCTTACAAAGTGATCAAAATGGGACAGTATGCTATTTTCCTTGGAGAATCCACTGGAGTTATGGGTTTTTAGTTAAAATGAATTTTACCTGCACCAGCACAGCCCAAACTTAGAGTGATTCTCAATAACTTGTAGAATCAGCCATATTCATTGAAGCTACCATATTTAGTAGTATTTCAAGAGGTGGGCCGGATTCTCTACCTACTACACCTCATATCTGCAACCTGGACCTAACAATTATCTCTAATATTGAGATCAGTAGAAGCAATTTACTGTGATGCATTATTGAGCGCCGCCACTGTAGTGTGCAGCCATCCAGCTCTCAGGAGTGGCAACTGTATTGGGGGCCTGGGGACCACATTGTTATATCACCTACAAAGATACCAAGCCTAAACCCTCATCTGAAAGACTACAAGCAGCAAAATGACCGTTTTTATCCTGTATAGCCTGAGGAAATAAAGTTTAAACAGCGTGTCTGTCTCATGATCAGGAAACAGCTAAAAATGGAAGTTTTGAATGTCAAAACTCAAAGATCGACATGCTCAAAGATTGACAGTGACAAATGTTGCCTGTTCTCCTTATCACATCAGGAAAAGTCTGAAATACTTAAGTTGACTTGAGTTGACTTGAGTACATATGCCAACTTCAGGTTGTCTGGGGGTGATGGGACAATGATAGAGCTAGGGTTCCTCCATATTGTGAAATGACTCCTTTCCAAAAACCTGTAGCCCATCTCTTATCTCAGAGATAATTTGCAACAGGAGGCCATAAACGCAAGCCATCTTTTCAAAGAAGATTGCTGTGAATCCATCTTGATCAAGAGTATTGAATGTAGGGACAACAATAGCAAACTTTGTCAGCTTGCATACAATAACCAATATTGCAGTATAAGCTTCCTTCCCTGATGAAGGCAGTCCAGTGATCAAATCTAGCAACACTGTTTCCAATGGTCTCACTGGGATGCCCGCTGGGCGTAGACCTCCCATCCTCTTACCATGGTCCACTTTGATCTTTTGACACTCATTGCACATCCTTGTATACTATTCTGCATCCTTTTTGAGATTGGGCCAGTAGAATTGAGATTGAAGCTTGAGAGAAAACCTGTGTATTCCTGCGTGTGCGGATTCATAGGACTCATCATGTATCCAATTCATTACAAATGAAACCTGGGACTGAGGTATGCATAGACAAGTCCTCCATGTGGCATCAACAAAGTATAGAAGACCTGAGTCACCTTTCTTGAAGTGACTTGGAGTCGGAAGTTTCTCTGTGTTTTCAATATATCCCTGCTTGAAGAATCTGTCGTTCTTGTATCCTTTAATGAATTAACTTATTATATGAGGGTCTGTGGATATCAGGAGGTGTGGTTTCTTGTTCCATTTGTCATCTACCGTCTCTTTGTTCAGCTCATCCCCTGTATTTCCTACAGGCCTCTGCCAATGGTCATTGATAGGGATTTCGATATCTCCCAACCTGCCATCCCAATCTAAGTCTTTCAGAGAGAAATTGGGCTTGTCTTCTTCTCTTCCTGTGGAATCCAAATGTGCTGGTTTTTGATTCTGATGGATGTGCTAGTGTAGCGCCGCTTCCATCTCTATGTTCTGGACATGCTGGTGTAGCACTGCTTCTGTCTCTGTGTCTCGGATGTGCTAGTGTAGCACCACTTCCAAATTTCTTGTTTGGACATGCTGGTGTAGCACCACTTCCAATACTCTTCTCCCCCAACTCTGAACATGCCGGTTTGGCACCGCTTCCAGAGTTGTTTCTATCTGAGTGTGCAGGTATCGCACCACCCTCAGAAAGTTTATTCTGAGCTCTTGTAGTAACCGGGTCTGTCTGCATGTCTCTCACTTCTTCTCATCCTAGGACAAAGGCTGCCCTCACTGCTGGGGCATAAGTACCCTTGTCTTCTATCTTTTGTGCTTGTTCTTGTGTACAAGAGTCAGGGGTAATTCCTGGTTTGAAGTGTTGTCTGGTATACATGGAAGTCTCAATATCAGGTCTACATTCAAATGGATCCTTCTGGTGTAGTGCATGATCTTCATGCCCTGATAAGCAGCAAATTAGTACAGCCCCCCAGGCGGCTAATCTCCTGTTGGTGTTTTTTAGTAAACTCTAGCCCACTGTAATGCCGCATGGTCTGTTATTAAAATGATCCTCTCCCCTCTATAAATGGTTGGAACTTGACAAGTGCTTCTTTTGCTGCTAAAGCTTCTCTTTCAGTGGCACTGTATTGTCTTTCTGCCTGTTTAAAGGAGCGGCTCCAATAGGCAATGACTTGTTCTACTTGTACAAGAGTAGTGTCAAGGCTGTCACCCCAACTGTTTGGTTTGTAATCAATTATCACCTGTTAGTTTTGAGATGAGTGAAGGGGGATGTGATTCTTCTTCTTCCCAAGCCCTTTATAACTTGGTGTAGACAGAGGTGCCCTTCAATTCATCAACCCGTATTGGTTGTACTTGTTGAAGACATGCCCCTAAAGCCATGTCAGAGGCATTGGTATAGTTGCCCCATTATCGGGTGTCCTAGGACCAGAGCTTCAGATAAGGCGTGCTTAGCTTGTTGGAATGCTAATTCATGCTCTGCTTCCCAGAGCCATTTGACACCCTTCTTGAGTAATGCAAATAAAGGAGAAGCAATAGAGGAGTAGAAGAGAATATAACTGCTAAAGTATACCACCATACCTAGGAAAATTTGCAAGTCATGGACAGACTTGGGACGCTCCATGTCCAGTATAGCAGCTACCTTCTCAGCGTGTGTGGATAGCCCTAATCTCGAAACCCTTTGTCCCAATAACAGTATTGCCAATGAGAAACCAATGAAGCATTACTTAGGTGACAAAGTCAGGTCCGCATCAGCTATAGCGCCTAGGACTCTATCCAGGCATATAAGATGGTTTTTTGAAAATACTATGATGTTGTCTATATAGACCAGAGTAAAAATGCAAAGGAACAGGGTACCCCCACCATTGTAATGTCCCAGTATAAAGTAAAATCCTGTAAGCCTGTAAGATAGAAGTCAAGCAGTGTTGGAGCCGCGAGACATGTCGTAATCGTTAAACTGTATCCCTCGTTATGGTTGAGTTTCCCATCAAAAGGGGTCTTGAATCTCTAGACAAGAGTTGTGTGACTATGGGACTTGGCCTTGAGAGAAGGATAAATGAGAAAGTAGATGGCATTCAGAAGTCTGTTTACAGAAGACTACATTGATCTTATCTCAGTCACAGCACATGATATGGCAATCATATTCCAGGCAGACTGACAAATTTAAAAACCTGGCGTTTCCATTTGGTTTCCATGAATTTATGCAACCCAGGAAGCTAGTCTAGTAGGAAAGTAGGAGGGCTGGCTGGCATACTTTTTTATTATATAATCTGCCTCAGCCCGTCCAGTATGCATCTTCTTCCAATCTTCTGCAAGTATGGTGCATACTCACACGTGCTCTTGCACCGCCACTGAACCTTATTGAGATTGTCTTATGTATTACAACTACCGTACCCGTATAAAGACCACCACCTTGTATCCTCCTGTCGCCTGAAGCCCAGCTTTGCCTCTAGAATATACTGTGGTTCTCTCAATGTGTGCTTCCTTTCATTAGTGTTCTGTCGAGACTGAACAACAGCCTTTCACTTTTTTTTTTTGACTCCAGCCACTCATTTATTTTTCTCATTCACACTCTGGAAGAATCTCACTGATCGCAACTTTGTTCTCAGGGCATTGAAGTTCCACCTGTAGACCCAGATTTTATTACACCCACACAAAAAAGAACAGGGACATGAAAACAGAAGCAAAACAGAGCAACAAGTTCACTGTTGAGTTCTGTTCCAACCACAACATCTCCTTCTTCCACTTGTCTGGCTTCTCCATATTCCACTTGTCCACCTTCTCCTTATTCCACTCGTCCAGCTTCTCCCTCTTCCACTCGTCCAGCTTCACCCTCTCGGCAAGCACCATTGCTGTTCATTCCTGACCTGCCACCACATCTTTTCCCTCTACTACTCTCTATGCCCAAACATGCTACACGCCCAATGTCCAAACTCGATGTCCCATGCTTCAAAGGCCCAGTCTCTTCTACTGCAATCATACAATGGCTTGACCGTGTCACAGACTCGTTTGATGTTCAATGGTGACACAAAGCTTACTACACCATTGAGGATTTTGTATGCTGGACTAGCTCTTGAGGATGAGAGGACATTGGCTTGGTGGTCGGAGAACCAGCCTGAACTCAAGGTACATCAGGAAAGGCTGTTTTTGCCTAGGTGACCCTAGAGTGGCCTAAAGCAAACTAGGTGACCTATGAATCCTATGGCATCCTAGGAATTTGGGCTCGTCCCTTGCCTGTCAAGGCTCTTGAAGATTCCCTAGGCAAGCCTAGGTTTGCCCAGGCTTGCCCAGGTGCTCCTGGGGAACACCTGGGGAACACCTGGGCAAACCTGGGCAAACCTAGGCTTGCCTGGTTTGCCTAGGATACCCTAGGGAATCCTCGAGAGCCTTGACTGGCAAGGGATGAGCCCAAATTCCTAGGATGCCATAGGATTCATAGGTCACCTAGTTTGCTTTAGGCCACTCAGGGGTCACCTAGGCAAGAATGGCTTTTCCTGATGTACTTGCTACATGGGAAGAGTTTGCTGGGAAGGTCCTGGAGCGTTTCGTGCCTAATGGATGGAAAGTCAAAGCCTTGCGCCATTACCACAAGGTTCAACAGGGTACTGATGACTATGAGACATTTGCTGCAGATCTACAGTCAGCGCGTACAGCCGTTGGATCATCTGGTGATCTCAAGATTTCCAACCACGTTCATATCAACCACCACCTCTTTTTTGCAAATGAAACCCTCCAGCGTCATGTTCTGGCCATTCCTTCTTTTGATCTCAAAATGATCACAATCAATGGGCTGATCAACATCATGACTGCCACATGGAACAGTCTTATTGCTGAATGGCTTGTCCATCCCACTGTTGCTCCTACCTTTTCATCACCTATTGCATTGTTCTCAACTCCCTCATTCCCTGTCATGCATCCACAGTCCATCAGCCATCTCCCACCACTTGATGATGCTGAACGGAAACATCTCTCTGATGCCCACAGTTGCTGGAAGTGCCGAAAAACACCCACAGACCCAGGTTGGTTTCAGCATATTGGCCGTACATGCCCTGGAGATGCCTCCTGAGGCATTTTACCAGGGACAGACTTTGTCAGAGTCAAACGTGAGCCTGTAGGTGGGGCCGTTGTCACCTCCAGGTGATGAGGACCAGCCTAACCATATGTGTCTATATGCTGGTGCAGCATTCGCTCTTTCCAACTACTCAGAGAACCAACCTGATCATGACTGGCATGATGATATTGAAGCTTCTCCACCTGACAAACCAGAAACAGATCACTGTGAATCATCAGACTCAGAAGGTTATTAGTAGGATTCAAAAGTTTAGAAAGTGGGGAAGAGTGTAAGTATGGTGCATGGAAGGACAGTCTTCACAACTTCCAACACAATTGGATTGCTCTCATTCTTGATGGTCAACATGTACTTGGATTCACAGCCACAGGAGACGGAAAATACTCGCTGTTTATTGTCCCAATCTTAGTTCATCTTGAGCTATCATCCAGTCCCATGGAATACCCTCTATTTCCTGTTTGGAAGCATCCGGTAGGACTAGAGATAATGCCAACAAAAGGCCTTGCAACCAGTTTTACCTATATGTTTCCTGGTTAGACATAGCAGTTGGGGCTAGGTACCTCTTCAAGCTCTCCAGACATCCAACTGTCCCACCATCCCCCATAAGCACTTCTGCAAGAACCTCTGCAGACTTGAGAGGATATCCGACTTGAGTGTCAAAGTCAGTCAATCTGCGATGCATGCCTTGACAAGATATCTCATTTTCAGCATTAGTTCCAAGTGGCTGGATTGATGTATGAAGGTCATCAGGAAGATGGTGTAAAGCCATGGGCTCAGCATGAAATCGGTCATAGTTGAAGTGAGAGAGGAGAGAACAGTGATAGACTCTGCGAGAGTTTTGACACAGTAAAGTGACATACTTTCATAGAAATGATCCCATTTAATATCTTTCCAGAGCAAATCAATAGTTAGCTTGGCACATTTATTTGCAACAACTTGACTGAAGGCGCCTGTGGGCACACCTTGGAATACAACAGAGCATCTGTATGTTCCTGTCTCCATCATGTTCTTGTGTAGAGCACCACCCTCGTGTACTGGATTATACTGTTGACAGTTGTCTATAGCTAAAAACTTCACCACAGTGTCATCTTCTGCAGCCATGGCAGCGGCTGTCTGCATTTGAACATGGTCCTTTTCAGTCATAGAGGCAATCACCTTCCGGACAGTAGTATCATGGACAGCTAAGCCCATGCGTGACATGAGATGCTTGAGGTCTGTGTGTGCCTGACAGTTAAAGAGCTGAATACCAAAGGCCAATGACATGTAGCCATTAACATGCATATTGTGCCCATTAAAAATCGGAGTCAGAGATGCAAGGATATGCATAGGAGGGCGTATGATGCACTGTACAGGTTGGCCATCTTTCCAGGGTACAGAAATATGTTCCCAAAAGTTATACAAAAAGACTGGATGCTGTTTGAATGTATATATTGACTGCTCAGGACTAAAAGAGAGAATATCAGACCAGGAGACATTGTTGTGTGAAAGAATAGCGGGAGTGTACTCAGAATGATTTAGATTGTTTTGGGTAAGAGTGGTAATATTGATGTGTGCTTGAGTAGCACAGATTTGGGCTGCCCTAGCTTTCAAAGATGGCCATGCATATCCTATTGATGTAGGCTCCTTGGTAAATGAAAAAGCAGTGTTACATTCATGGACACGAGGAGAGTTCCAGGATGGTTGGCTGTTACAATGGTTATACATTGCATTGATAACATGAGCAGCCTTGACTTTGTTCCGACCTGAAAGGAACCAAGCAACAGATTCACGGTGACCCTTCTGTCTATCAGGAAAACTTCCCCCATGAAATATTTGATAATTGTGACAAAGTTTTTAAAAATTCCTCGAGATTCCTCAAAATTATCAAAATGATCAAAATTATGTTCATTTTGTAGATTTGAAAAATAACACAGTCCCCTTGCAGATTTCCATAAGTTTTCATAGCTTTTTATGCCTTCTGGAAATATTAGGGAATACTATCAGAAATTATCATAACTTTCTCAAGGCTTCACAAAACTTCGAGCATAATATAACATATTTTTCAATGGTTCTCTGACAATTGTATATGAATTGCAAGTTTTCACCTAATTGTTAATAGAGGACAGTATAATTCTTATTAGAGGATTTGTACATAGCAAGTCAGATGGAAATGAGTGAGTAAAAGTATATAAAATTGTATGGTATGATACTAATTGTACAGAGAGCAGTAGGCGAAGAGAGTACTAGTAGGTGAGAGAGTAGTAAAAAAAGCTGTGTAGGTGAAGAGTGTAAAGAATAGGTGATAGAAAGGAAGAGTAGTCAAGGCGAGATAGTATAGGCAAAAGGCAAGTAGTTGAAGCAAGTAGTAGGCAAGGCAAGTCATAGGTGAGGCAAGTAGTTAGGAGCATAACAAGTAACAGAAAAAAAAAAAAAAAAAAAAAAAAAAAAAAAAAACAGAAAATCAGCTGACAGGTGTCAAACAAAGAGTCTACATACATTCAAGAGTCAATGATTACTAGAACCAACAGATGGAACATACCTGGGCACAAGTGAACTAATCCCTGGAACCGCATGAACAAACGGGTCTGACGTCTCACTGATATACTCAAATGATGTCTAATAAACTGAAAGAGATATTGTCAGCTGCAGAGTAATAGAAATGAACATCATGAACTCACCAATTATGATTGGCCTCGGCATTGCTATCTAGCTGAGCGGTGTCAGTGGACAGTAAAGTCCTTCAAAACGCTTTCCATACCTTCAACGTTGAGGTAAAGTCTGAGGCTGAAAGCAATGACAGATGAGAATGGGAGAATCGCTGGGTAAGTTACTAGTAAGCGCTGAAAGCTTTTTTGAACATGACATCACGAGATCTTAAGGGCAGGGCCTGGCTGGCTCTGGCATAACCTTGACTTAACAACATTGAACTTAGAGCCACGTCAGCCGGCGCCAGTGTCACTTGTCACATTCCTCGCTGCTTTCTTCCTCTTCGCTTCCTCTCTTCTCCTCTCAGCTGCTTTCAAGTTTGCAATTGCATCTAATCTGTTTCAGTTCTGTGAATAGCTTTACCTAGATTGTACGTGCATTTGTTTGTGTTTCATTACGACTTTTACTGACTTTGAAATTGTGTATATTTCAGTTATAATGTAACTTATGTTACTACACCTCTATGTCCATTGAACTCGCATCAATTCTGCTCTGTATCTGAGAGTTCCAACCTGAATGCATTCTCAAACTATATCCATAATTTTGTGAAAATGTGTGATACTTTTGACAATTTTGCAAAGGCATGAAAGCCTGTCAAAATTTGTCAAAATCTGAATCTTAAGTTTTCTCAATGTGTTTTACCTATGTTCAATTCTTTGAATTATAAAAATCATTCAAATTTATAGAATTGTTCAAATTTGTGTAAACTTAGGGCTTATTCTATTTGGAAACCCTGTTTCCAGCAGAAATCTGGGTTTCCCTCATATCGTTATTAAGGAACCTCACCATAGCTTTGCTGAAAGTCCAGTGTACTAACCCGGGCATAACTACTCTAAGTAGAGATAATCTAAGTAATCTAAGCGCCTGTCCTGCGCCTGTCAAAACTACAGAACATTTAATACAAAACATTTGGATCAACTGACTCTTCAGTTGACACGTCGGCTGCAGTCACCAATGACAGACATTCCGCTGTCGTCCCGACTACTCACCAATGCTGCCTAGTGAACAACACTTGCTGGTCATTGTTATTAAGTATACATAATTGATAATTGCTTCAAACAATATAAAGAAATGTTATTGTGTTACTCTGTGGATGCTGCAGAAGCTAGTAAGTTATACATATGTATGTTGCATGCGCCAGTCTTGATGGCGGTGTGCATTAGAAAAACGGAGCAGAACAACTTGCCAACAAGCCTTCAGTCTAACTCTTTGAGTTGCCGTTCATTCATTACTTTGGCGCGCGCTCTAGTAGAATGGCCGGTTATCTCTCCGAGGCACCGCCCTGAGAAACCCTCTCTAAGTGCTTATTTTGACTGGGTTTCCAAATGGAACAAGCCTAAACTTAGTAGGCTTTTCAGCACTTTCAGAATCTTTTTCAAAATTATGATATATTTCCAAGGGGTGGTTTTCCTGATGTTGATAGTCTGGATCTGATTTCTTCCCTTTAGACCAAAACAGCAGTATAAGGAAGTCTCCAACAGAACTGAAAGTTGAACAAATCTGCACCAGAGTCAAGGGGTATTCAAAAATTTAAGCACTGACATGACGTTGGGGGGGGGGGGGGGGGGTCTAAAGTTGGCTTATGGCCGAAAGATCCAACCTTATATAACCATGTTCTAATGATGATTAAATGATGCACAAATGCTTTTTGTACCCTTTTAACACATATTTGGGCGTAATCAGCCTAAAATGGAGTCCAAAAAGGCAAAAAACCAAGTTTTCCTCTTAATTGAGCTCGGAACATGGTACTAATGACTCCAATCTTTCCTGCCAAAAATGTTGCCTGTGCAACTGATCACTGTAATACTACTCAAATCCCCATGCCACAGGTAGGTAATTGTCAAAACATGCCTCAAAACATGCCTCAAAACATGCCTACAATGGCGCCAATAAGGCATGGCCGGTAGTGGCGGCACTGACAAATACTATGTGCCGGTGATGCCGGTTACTAGGGGTGGGAAAAAATTTCTATATAAGGGGCGGGGGCTTAAAAATTCCTTATGGCTGAAAAACAAGGTCATGTCTGGCCTTAAGCTTTTGAATACCCCTTGACCAGAGTATCAGCTACATCGTCAAGGCTCTCCTTCAAGATTTCTTCCTGGGTACGTTTCAATTTCCAAGGTTTAAGTGCAGGAATGTTGAACAGAGATGAAAACAGATGCTTGGAATCAGGAATAGGTACGGAAGAGCAACTGGCGTAGAATGCAATTGAATAATGGACGTTCAGATCAAGCTAGGTCACAGTGCCCTGTTCTGGGTTGTCAGGCAAGCATGTGACTTACCTGACCTAGCTGATTCAGGTCATGACCTGGATGAACTAGGTCATGACCTGGGTGGACTAGGTCATGACCTACCTGGCCTAAGTCATGACCCAAGCCAATTTAAAAATTACTAAATTAGGAAATTTTTCCATTTTTGCAGTGGATGAGGTCAAAGCTTATCAGAGCATCCAGGGCAGGGTAGGCCACAGGCTTCTAGGACATTGTACCCTGGTATGATAGGTACATTCAGACGACTCAGGAGTAGCTTATACTGTCCTGGGAGAGTGGGTAATAATTGATCTCTGTATATGTATGCATAAATTTCGCTTTTTGGACCATCAAATCATTAATAGACGCAGCTGTAGGCAAGGGATTGAGGAGAAACTCGAGGAATAGTGTACCAGGACTTGATATAGCATGTCTATAACAAAATATTCTCACTATCTGAAGTTCAACATGTGATGATAAGTTTGACACAAGTATCAGACACTTAAGAACCCAGGAGTACTGGTACATCAAGATAAGGGAAGGGGTTATCAGGAAAAGGTTCTGATATCAATCTATGTACTCCTAGCATGCTATATGCCAAGCTAGACAGTCTTCTCTTGCCAACAGCTCCCACTATTAATGATTTAACAGGCAAAAAAGCGAAATTTATGCCTAATTAGACAGGTATCACTTATTATCCACTCCCCAGGACAGTATAAGCTACTCCTGAATCGTCTGAATGTACCTATTATACCAGGGTACAATGTCCTAGAAGCCTGTGGCCTACCCTGCCCTGGATGCTCTGATACTTATCCTCTAATTTCGAAAAAATGAGGGTTTTTGATGAGAAAGTTCAAAGATCAATAAAGACTGAGCTCCCAGTGGCCATCTAAATATATCTGAGACTCAGAAAGGGTAGACAGCACATCAGGGCATCAGGGGATGAAAAGGATCACCCTTATCCATGCCAATCTGCATGTTATATCAAGCAATCTTTAGACTCAACACTTTTCATTGATTTCCTTTTATGGGCATACAGCTTTGGCCTCATCCACTACAATCAAAGGTTATTCAAAAAATATTTTGCAATCCAGCCCCTTCCCACCACAGGATTGGCTTCATTTAGGTGAGCAACCTATTCTGTGTATAAACAAAAGGTCTGGATGTCTACCACAAGCTATTGTCCTTAGGAAAAGAGTGTACACAGTTTGTGTGTTCAGTTTTGTCATTTCTTAATTGGGTAGTGAAAACAGCTTTGCTCATCCACTGCAAAAGATTTGTCATTTTTCAAATAAGTAATGAAATCAGCTTTGACCTCATCCACTGCAAATTTGTCACTTTCAATTAGGCAATGAAAACAGCTTTGGCCTCATCCACTGCAAAAGTTTTGAAATTACCTAATTAAGAAATAAAAGTCTATTGAAATAAAATTGCCTAATATAGTAATTTATAAAAATTTCCAAATGTATCTAACTCTATTAAAAAAACATAAAACCGGTTAAGGTGTTTGAAAATTGCCTTATTTGGTAATAAAAACAGCTTTGACCTCATCCACTGCAAAAATGGAAAAATTTCCTAATTTAGTAATTTTTAAATTGGCTTGGGTCATGACTTAGGCCAGGTAGGTCATGACCTAGGTCAGCTAGGTCATGACCTAGTCCACCCAGGTCATGACCTAGTTCATCCAGGTCATGACCTAGCCCACCCAGGTCATGACCTAGGTCAAGTAGGTCATGACCTAGTCCACCCAGGTCATGACCTAATTCATCCAGGTCATGACCTAGTTCACCCAGGTCATGACCTAGTTCACCCAGGTCATGACCTGAATCAGCTAGGTCAGGTAAGTCACATGCTTGCCTGACAACCCAGAACAGGGCACTGTGACCTAGCTTGATCTTGTCATAATCTACAGATATGTAAAAAATCTCAATAATCCCAATATGTTACTACACATTTCACGTCATGATTCTATGATATTTCATTCTTGCTTATATTCTCTATCTCACCATCCTCCACTCTCACCCTACACTTCTTAAACTAACTATATCTCCCCCTCCTAAACCATAACCTCCTCCTCCTAGACTATACCCTCCCCCTCCTAGACCATCCCCTCCCTCACCTAGACCATGCCCTGCCCCACCTAGGCCATATCCTATCTCACCCCAGGCCATGACCTACCAACCCCAGGAAAAGACCAACCTGACCTAGGTCATGACCAATTTTTTAGGTCATGACCTAATTCCCAGGTCATGACCTAAATCCCAAGGTCATGACCTAGCTGCCCGGGTTTTGCCTAGGTTTTTGGGTCTTTTCAGTAAGGTCAATGTAACAAAAGTGTAGACTAATAAGACCAAATATGTGGGTGACTGAACTGAATTTGAAGAGTCGTTGGTGTCCCAGGAAGTGTATTGAATGCATGAAGCTCAGGTGATGAAGGAACATGAATGCGTGATGATGAATGTTAATTGGACAGGATATCTGGTGATAGAGTTAGATCTCTTGGATTTTTTGATTTGTATCAAGGACATTGATAACAAGGCAACATAATTAACAACTCCTATGCTGCTTACCTCATCCTCCGATAAGCCACCTTTGGCTTGGCATATTTCGGAACATACATTACACTTTTTGTAGGGTGTTAGGGGTTATTAATATCATAAGGAAATCAGTAGTGTTACATGTTTAATATTATAAGTAGACCAGCTGTGGACTCGCAATACCAGCGCAATACTCCTTGAATCAATCAATCATTGTACTGAAGTGGAAATCATCACTCTGCACATGGGCCCGATATGCTAGGTGTTTGTTGTGCCTGTGAATCAAGTCCATTGCTGCAACAGGATAGTTTGCCTAGAGAATCACAATGAGCATCTTGTGAGTAAATAGTATAAGAATCGGTAAACTCACAGATGCAGTGATTAGAATGGCTTCAGCAGCTACCCGTGGCCATTTTGAAGTTATAATACTGCATGCATCTGACACTATAATTATGATATAAATGGCCTGAATTGTGCAAAAAATGGTCCCAGATTCTATCAAGAGATCAAATATATTCTCTGCCCATATCTCTTGACATCCTGGCAAGCCTCCACCTATTCTGTCCATATACCTGCGGTGTTTCCTGTAGTACCTCTCCGAAATGAATCAATGAGATCTGGACCCAGAAATATTGTCTTACCAAGCTTTGTGGGAAAACAAAATGGTCGCAACCATATTCACAATCAAGGAAAGTAAAACTGAAAGCCAGTCCAGAACTACAGATTTGGACAATAGTCTTCCTTCATTTGTATCATCCCAGATAGAATCTGCCACATTGAGACCTTCAACGCACACAAACTCAATCAGTTTGCAGCTTCAAAACCGATGCTATAAATACGCACTGATATTGGCAACCATAAGGATCGTGAGAATGAACCTCCAAAATTTACTTCGGCGATACAAGGCCCAGGCTCTCCAGACTACAATGCCGTCACTCAAAAGCAGCTACAAGATAGTTTGAATGTCATTGGCCAAGATCTGCAGCTTATCAGCAAAACATGGGTGAACGAGAAGCCGCTTTCCGGCAGGGTACAGCGCTGGGGACCGCTGGAAACAGCTTTATAGTGCCTGACAACGGCTCCAGCTCACCCACGTTTTGCTGATTTGAACAACGATACTCACATTGATTGTGGCTGGCCAATGAGATATATCTTGCCATGTCATAACATTTTTGTGGCCCGGAGAGTGGGTCTGAGCAGTAAGTCCCTGCCTAAACGTGGTGACTCGATCCATTTCAAAGAAAAGTGCGCCAATAGCAGATACACCCCAAGTGAAGCAAATAAAAATAGTTATTAAGCAGAAAAGAAACACAGTTTTCGGGCGTCCCCGAGATACTCTGAAGCAGGAAAAAATTAGGATATATAGAATGTAAATTAAACACGCAGCACATACATGGTTAGCGATTGAAGAGCGATGATGAATCCCAAAATAAAGGCTCCTAGTGGGGCTTGATCATTAGCTACCATAGTTTAGCTTCTAAATTTTTTCTTTTACGCACCATAGCTAGTGAGTGTTAATATGAGATCAAAGACGCCGAAGAATGCATTCTCGCCAAGTGCGGATACCAGCCGTTGTTCGTCGGGTGTCATTCAAGAACAGTGAAAATTGAAGGAAATGACCAATGCAACCTGGCACAGCAAGGAGAATCCAGAGCTCTAGAGCCAGTCTAGATCTTATGAAGTTTTTCCATGCTATTATATATGTAGATCCCGAGATCTGGAGGCGGTCATCAAACCGACCTGAGACAAAGCTTGAGGCATAGCCAGAGACATTGCCTAGTTTATTAAGCAAGTATCAGGATTAGATTGAGAATTACAATAATAGTCTGCATCACATAAAGTACATCTGTACTTGGGATCAGGCAGCTGTGGGACACTACTTATGCTGATAGGTACGTCAAAATAGAAAGCACTGAAGAATCAATCAAAGACATCACATGTCTGCCAATCCTTTGCTGATCATCCGCATAAGCCTTTCATTGTACATCAGCGGAAGGCACAGACTGTGTCTCGTGGCGCTACCTCGACTCCCTTAGCCTCTGCTTGATCTAAGATATGGACTAAATTCAGATTAAGCTGTAGTTTATTCAAGGTGTATTAGGGTGTATCTATATTAACATCCAAATCAGTGTATTCCCGCCGGAAGAAAAGTGTTATGAGCCAAAATCTATGAAGTGTGGGTCGCTTACAGTAGATCGTAATTCCCGTCAGCAGGAGCCACGCAATATCGGCAAATATATGTATATAAAGTCAAAGCGTGATATATCGTACAGAGCACTACTTTGAGTGCGCACGGTATGATATGATTACAGGGCTCAGCCTGCCAGAGTAGATGTGCATGTTGCTGAAAGTGGTCCCGTACAGGACACTGCTGATACATGTTTTTCTAGATATCGCACAGAAGAGGCGAGATTAAAATGACAGCTCCAGCCCCCGATCCGCTCGTCTATCCTCAACACTTTAACTTTATCGGTTACTCCAAATTTCCTTCTCCTCTTGAATATATTTCCAAGGTCTTTCCTCATTGTTTATGATACTGAGCTACATGTAGGTAAGTAAGTCAACGAATAGTAAAAACTATTTAAATACCTGTTTACTACTGCTCAGTTTGTCAATACTACTTTGAAGCTCCACATATCATGATCACGGTGGAAGTGCGGTACAATCTGGCGAGGCGGAAACCATTCAGGCCCCGAAGATTGACTAACGAGTCGTAACATTTCTCAGACCATCGTTGGCCTAGTTCAAGGTTCGGAATATCCAATTGGCTTGCCATACATGATATTTGATTTGCCCAATCCCACGGCGTTGGTGCATCTACATCGTATGATATTGGCGGTCCGGTGATGAAGGAGTGCCAGTTGGGGGGAAATGGTAACAACAATGGGGTTTGTCGAGTCTCTGGACTCCAGACATGGCTTGTAGATAACCCTAAGAGATTTACTCAGATGCGAGCAAGTAACAAGCCTCAAGTACACACCAGTATGTCATTTGTGTCCATTGGTTATGCGAAACACGGAGTAGTGTCTTTACTGGAAATTGAACTCTCGAGTCGCGTCAATCTATCATTGTAGTCTATGCTCGATACTATCCCGTTCGAGCCTCTTATTGTACTGAAGCAGATATCATCACTCTGTAGAGAGCTCCGAGTGTTGAAGCTCTCGGCTGATGCTAATCGTTTGTTGTCCTTGTGAAGAAGGCCAATTACTGTAACAGGATAACATGACTGGACCCTCATGATCAGCCTCTCGCAACTAAAGAGCGTATAAGGATTGGGCAACTCACAGACGCAATAATAAAGACAGTGTCAACAGTATTCCGGGGCCACATAGTTGTGATATCGCACGTGTCTAGCGCAATAACTATGACATAGAAGGACTGAACTATGCAGAAAATGACCCCAGATTCTACCAAGAGATTTAGTATTTTCTGCGCTTGTGCGCCTCTACGGGCTAAGCCTCCATTGACCCCATCCATATACCGGCGATGTTTCCTTTATTTCCTCACCAAAATGAGTAGCTTACTTCCGAATCTCGGAAAATTGACTTACCAAGCTTTATAAGAAAACAAAACTGTTGCAACCATATTGACAATCAAGGAGAGTCCAACTGCAACCCAGTCCAGAATGGCAGATTTGGAAAACTCTGTCTCTTCATTGAAGATGTCCCAGATAGTATCTGCTACATTTATACCTCGATTCCGAGTTCAGTATTGACGGCCAAAAACTAGTGGCATAAGTACGCACTAACGTTGGCAATCATAAGGGTCGCAAGAATGAACCTCCAAAATTTGCTTCGGGCATACAATGTAGAAGCTCTCCAAACTACAATGCCGTCACTCAAAAGGAGCTGCGTAGTTTGAATAACATGAACAAAGATCTTCCATGATAGTACTCACGTTGATTATCGATGGCCAACCAGACGTAACTTGCCATTCCATAACTTTCTTGTCGGCAGCCTGGGTCTGACCGGTGATTCCTTGCTCTAATGTATACCAATCCAGCTCTAAGACCACTGCTCCAGCATTGAATACGTCCCAGGAGAAGCAAATGAAAGTGGTTATTAAGCAGGCAAGAAGGACAGTCTGTGGGCGTCCCCAAGTTCCTCTAGAAAAAAAAAACAGCAATGAAAGATAGTTCAAACTGATAATGCAATGCTTACATCGTTAGAGATCGAACAGCAATGATGAATCCTAGAATATAGGCTCCTAGCACTTGATCATTAACTACGGCTTGACTGAGCTGCCATCAGTTACGCACCATAGCAGATGAACAACAACACGAGATCAAAGATGTTGGCGAACTCTGTCTCGCCAAGGACAGAAACCAGCTGTCTTTCTTGGGGAGTCATTCAAACCAACGAGATCAAGAGGAACGTTGTGAGGAGAGCCTAGGTTCTACCAACAATACCTGGGGTATTATGTATGTAGAACGAACTCCAAAAATTGGAGAACTTTCCAGGATGAAACTGATTGTGGCCCGCAATAAATAGTTGAATCAAGCGAACAGTACCTCTCAGGTGATACTTTCATTGACATTATCAGCTCTTGATGTATCAAGGTGGCTACTCGTTGAAACAGAAACAAATGATATTCTGATGATATACCGAAATAGAACGTATGCATGAAAAAAATTAAGCTTTGCCGGCAACGAACACTCTGGATCATCCATTGCCTCCTCAAAGCCTCAACGTCGGGGTCTCAAAGTGTTTATTACGCATCGCTTGAGCGGCAGACTATGGCTCACTTCGCCCTCAACTCTCCTGGCCTCTGTCTTCATCTGAAAGTGTGAACTAGATTGAGATGAGGTCGTGATGTAGAGGTGCGATATATCAAATGGTGCTGCGCCCACGACTGGACAAAATGACACAGATATTTATCCATTTAAGGATAATGCAACTCCCGACGTCAGTAACAGGCCAGAGTAAGATGAGTGACCTCCGAGGAACAAACTCTCGCGACCACGACGCGATGGGACCTTGCAGGGTGGCTGACAACGTTCTTTGGTGGCTCGTTGTTCTTCAGCGTATACCAGAGACTCAGTCCCGGATGGTACTCCCGGGTAGTCACAAGGAGCGATCATCGACCATCTCTTCTTCCTTCCCGCCTCTCCACTTCTTGCAAATATGCGTATTGAAATCAGTCTGTACGCGCCTTCCGCTCATCTGAGATCTTTCGCCCTCCTATTCATTTGCCGGTGAAAGGTGGGTCTGACAGACTGACAGACCCGTAAACAAAATGCGTCAATAATCCTTCCAATTCTGCGATAATTGTGAGGAAGTCAATACAGCCAGAGTCTTCAACGTCGACTTGATATACTTGTCAACTGCTGCTTGTTCACCGGTACATTTTCCAGGACGGCAACGGAGTATCCCTCACATTCCTGCTTTGGAATTCATCGAAGCCTAGTCATTCTCTCGGATACTGATTCAACTCGAAATCGAATATAATTCTCGTTGATGCCACCACAGAAAAAAAGATCATCGAAAAAGCCAGGGAGAAATACATTGTGTTACCCGTCAGTTATCAGTTATCCGAGAAGCATAAAACAATCAGGAGCGAAAATGTTTTAACCTTCTCATGCTCCCTGATGAAGGATTGATAATCTGACATCGCTGGCATCGTTACAAATAGATGTCCCAACATTTACATTTACTTCGCAGAAGGACAAGGTAGTCGAGATAATGCAATTCTCAAGATGCCAGGCGCCCATGTACTGCACTCTGCACTGCAGTTTCGACCATACAAAGATTACGGAGTATACAAACTGACTAGAAAGCATTTTTAGTAACGGACATCCCATAACAGAATGATTAGTAGTGTGTCGTCGTCGTACTGAACAAAAGTTGCTCACCGGAAATGCTCTCTGGACATTCTAGCATCGACCTCGGACGTCCCAAACCTGCCTCACATCCCCTTTCCATATTCTATTTGACCGTTGTATGGCCCTTGGATGGGAAGATGCCAAAATTCCGGCCACTGGAAGCGATAGTGGTGAAGAAAATAAGACGATGATCTGGGAGAACATTCGTGATAACGGTAGGCGATGTCGATGAGGGATCTCGATGAGGCGTCGATGACATAGATACTCAACGAATAAGAGGTTTCATATCTAGTCGCCCGTGATTATTTGAAACGCTTTACAACGACCGACTCCATGTCCGCCTATCTGCCCAGGCCTCTACTGGCAACCTGCACAATTTTACCGCTATTTCTGCCTCCAATGCCCACAACAACGACCTCATAGCCAGCGACACGATAGCAGCGGTGGAAAAAGATTGCTGTAGGAAAGGATCATGATGTATGCCACGGTGGTTATGGCGTAGCTGAGGGAGTTGCACTTGGCACAACCGCATCGAATGTAAAACGACTATTGAGATGAAAATGGATGCATTGGTTCATTTGGACGACACTCCAGCTCATGATCAAAGGACATGGACGCGGAACATGAGTTGATCAGTGTTCACTGAGAGGCTCCGCAAAGGGCTAGTATTCTTCTGAAACGAAAGAAGAACATCGTCACCAGGAGCGGCGAATGCAGAAATTGTGTTTCGAACAGTGTTACTCACTGGCGTATTTTCAGGATAGGAAACCGTTTCCATCCTATCCTGAATTGAATAGTTCCTTGTATCTGATATATCGTCTGGTCATCGGTTTGGCTTCTGGTAAGTAGTGGGCCGCGCCAAGAGCGTGCTGTAAAAAAGGCTGTGTCGGTTTAGCGCCTGTACCAAATGTGGACAGTCAAAGCGACTTTTCGTAACATTACGCAAATTCAATAATTCTGCCGGTTATATGCTAGTCAGGCTGGTCTATTGCTACCCGTCTCGGACTCCCTGTCTCTGCGCATACTTAGGGGTTGATATTGATCAGTAGTTGCTCAGTTTTCAACGGTTGCCGCCTTTCAGAATGCCGGATAGTTGCGCCAGAGAGACAAGTCTGCTGATCTGAGTTGGGGGTGTACTTTTTCTGCCTCGTTTGAAGAAACCAATATTTCAGCAATCAGGTTTTCCCAAGTCGGAAAAATCACCTGCCACCGCAATCAGAAAGACTATTTAGTTGCTATACGTTTCACAGCATCATCTGGTGGGACCAAAGCAAAGATACTGGCCCTGAACTGAGCTCGCTGCTGGAGTGCTAGGCTGTAGCAGTCCAGACTCCGTAGTGGTCCATAGCTCACCAGGTTTTTTTTATCACAGATGTTCTACCTTCGTTCCTCGACCTTAGTTGGCGTACTTACTTACTTCCCACATCATGACCGGCATCGGAGTCTATGGTACGATTATGATCGTCCATCGTGATGGACGATGATGTACTTCATTTCGCCCCTTGTAGTAATGGGGAATTCAATTTTCTCTTACCGCTCTCCTGATCACACTCCCTGTATCAATAGAATTCAGTTCCCTGTAAAAGGAAACTCCGGAAGATGCACAGGCCCTAGGTCCCCATTTAAGCTAGAAATATCAAGAATTGACGGATGACTCTGCCAAACTCTTGGTTTATCCCAGCTCATTGATACTAACGACGGATGAACTAACGATCGACGATCATGATTTGTGCTATCACAAGCTATTCGTCTCTGCAGTTTATGATCAGCTAGCTCGTGAAAGCGGAATACTTATAAGCAAGGTAGAGATATTCAGAACGACTGCAGTGCAGCTCTTAAGACCAGTGATTGTTGGAAACAGTCATGGATTCCAACCAATGTGGGCTACCCGCGGACTCGATAGCTTTATTAGTTGGTTATGTGCAGATGGCTATACGATTACCTTGGATTGAAACATTGGTGAGTACTCTTACCTCGTATTATGAGTCCTGGTTACCTATGTTGCGCACTCAGTTAGTGTTCCTACTTCATGGTATGCCCACCACCTTCCCGATATCGTGAAAGTCTTTAAATACGAGGACTACTAGGCATTTACGCAGTGCTAGTTTGGCTCTACATAATTCTACAATTTTACAGGCAACCGTGGCACAAGCGCCGCCCGCTCATCTATCAAATCTCCATCCCATTGCTGTATTTCATTATTACCCTTATCACAATCATTGGCGCAGTAGACACCTATCTGAGCTGGATCTCAAACATCACAATTGCCGGCATATTCAACTGTCCTTTACAGACTCCTCTTGACGTGAATTATAACACTTGGCTGCAGCTTGGGTGAGCACCTGTTAGATTTGGTGAAATTGATATTTAGTCCACAATCTAATGCTCGTTCTGTGCTTCTAGATTTGTGGGAAATGCTTTGTACTTAATTGCATGGTGAGACTTGGTTCAGAAAAAATCCCATATTTTTGTTTCAACCGAGTTGAACATTTCATAGCAATCTAACAGACGTCATACTAGTGGGTGCCCGTAGTCAGATCAATGATTCTACGGACTAACTGATCTCATTCAGACATGTCAATGTTACATTATTTGGAATCGCCGGAAGTCTATCACTGTGCTTCCAGTTATCTTTTGTATTCTGAACCTTGGTAAAAGTCGCATCACCCAGTAGAAAAATCTATCTCTTATGCATATCTTAGGCTGTGGGGCCATTGGTCTAACGTTTCTGGAGAAACATAACCATCAGACTAGTATCATCTCCGACGCTCCGAACGAGGATAATTTTTACAGTAGCGGCAATGTAATCACACTAATCTCAAATGGACTCACGTTTCTGTCAAACCTGCTTCTCACTTTGCTGCTAGGTATGTGTACTACTCTGGAAAGATTTTTTCGCGGTTCCAACTGCGAGTTAGCTGATGGTATTCATAGCCGGCAGAATATGGTCAATCACTCGGGACAGTGATAAATATCTGAAAAATTCCAAGCCCAAATAGTCGCACACATCGTCTGATTGCGATCATGTATGTTACTGCGTGTCTGTGTTGCATAAAGTACTGATACTTACTTTGTTTACTACAGCGTGGAATCAGGAGTCTTGTTACCTGTCACACTATTGATGGGTGTGGTCGTTGCACTCCTCGTACACGTGGATCCTGACAAACTAATGCCCATATATGCTCAAGTAATGGTAAGCAAACTAAGTGTGCCAAAAATCATGTCTTCCTCAGCATTTGTATTCAGGGAATTGCTCCAACACTGATGCTAGTCCGTATTGATCTGGGTAATATATTAAATGTAGAATCTCAACCTCCGACCATGGGGCAGCATTTCAGTAAACTAACACCTGCTCCATCAATCCAAGACCAAATTGGTCGGGCCGGGGCCTATGAAAGGTAGCATCAAAGCTGTGTTTACAAGACTCTTTTCAGGAAGTCAGACGTCGCAGACTTTTCTGGTTCATTTATAGAGTTTATAAAAATTAGAACTATATCACTGTGGTCTCGCAACAGTAATGATTATTAGAATTGCTTAAGTACAAAAGTTCCACTCCTAGTTTGACCACCACCAAAGTACAAGTCCTAAAGTATAGTGCTCGGCCTTATGGCCCTTACTTTTCTTTGTGCTCTACACCCTCAGGCTGGAATATTTATTGCTGTGTTGTTGGTTGGCGAGTCCGACTTATAGGCAGCACTAATGTGACCTTGATATGCTTTTTTAAGAAGCCCAATTACTATTAGCAAAAAAGGCATATCAAGGTCACATAAGTGCTCCCGCACAAAATTCAGATTTGTGTTGCCGAACAGGCTCAGTTTTCCTGCGCGAAATTTAGATTCTTTTTCAACTAAGTTTTCACAGGAAAAAGATAGTCTTTTTCCATACTGAAAAAAACAAGTATTACAAATAGAACTTCACCAAATTTTTTGGCCATTATTATTCAGCGCTGGTGTAGTGATTTCAGCAACAATATCGGCAAAATCACTTGTCGCCGCAATCAGCAGGCTATTTAGTTGCTATGCGTTTCATAGCATCATCTGGGGCACTGAATGGCCCTGCATGCTCGCCACTGGAATGCTGGACTGTAGCAATCCAAACTCCGTAGTAGTACATAGTTCACCAGCCTGTTTCTTTTTATGACAGATGTTCTACCCTCGTTTCCTCGACCTTCCTTGGTTTACTTGCTTACCATTTACTTCCCACATCTTGACACCATCTATGGTACTATAGTCAATGATCGTCCATCATGATGGGCGATGATGAACCCAGGATTACTTCAATTTTGCCCTTTTTGTTCGCTCGCGGCTCTACTGATCTGAGTTTTACACTCCCTGAATCGATAGAAACTCAGTTCCCTGAAAATACCGAAAGATGCATTAGGTCAGTTAGGTCCCTATTTAAGCTAGAAATATCCCAATTCATCAACAAGAATTGACGGATAACTCCACCGAACTCTTCGTTTAGCCCAGCTCATTGATACTAACGACGGATGAACTAGCGATCGATATCGTGATCGACTGTTCGTCTCTGCATTTATGATCAGCCAGCTCGTGAAAGCGGAATACTTATAAGCAATATAGAGATATTCAGAACGATCCATTGCCATTGCAGCTCTTACAGCGCTTGATTATTAGAAACAGTCATGGATTCTAACCAATGTGGGCTACCCGCGGACTCAATAGTTTTACTAGTTGGTTATGTGCAGATGGCCATACAACCAACTTGGATTGGAACTTTAGTAAGTGATATACCTCGTATTCTGAGTCTGAGTCCTAGTTACCAATCTTGCAACTTCAGCTCATGGTCCTGCTTCATGGTATGCCCACCACCTTCCCAATACCGTGAAAGCCTATGAATACAAAGACTAGGTGTTTACGCGGTGCTGGTTTGGCTCTACATAATTCTACAGTTCTATAGGCAGCCGGGGCACAAGCGCCCACTCATCCATCAAATCTCCATCCATTACTGTATATCATTATTACCTTATCACAATCATTGGCGCAGTAGATGCTTATCTGAGCTGGATCTCAACCACCACAATTGAAACTATATTCAACTGTCCTTTACAGACCACTGACGTGAATTTACCACTTGGCTACAGCTTGGGTGAGCACTTGTTAGATATTTAGATATCTGGTCCCCAAGCTGATGTTCTTTCTGTGTTCTAGCGTTGTAGGTAATGTATTGTACTTAATTGCATGGTGAGACGATCCAAAAAAAAATCCCATGCTTTTGTTTCAACTTCATTTCATAGCAATCTGACCGACGTTATACAGTGGGTGCCCAGTGGTCAGATTGATGATTCTATGGACTGATTTCATACAGATCTGTCAATGCTACATTATTTGGAATCGCCGGAAGTCTATCACTGTGCTTCCAGTTGTCTTTTGTGCTCTGAACCTTGGTAAAAGTCGCGTCACCCGAGTAAAAGAAAATTATCTCTTATACGTATTCTAGGCTGTGGAGCATTTGGTCTAACCTTCTGGAGAAAAATGAGGCTGCTATAATCTGAAGCGACCGAGCATGATTTTTACAACAGCGGCAATGTAATCACACTAATAGAAGCTGGACTCACGTTTCTGTCAAACCTGCTTCTAACTTCGCTGCTAGGTACGTGTCATGTGAAAAGTTTCTTTGTGCCAACTACGAATCCAGCTCCAGTTAGCTGATGGCCCTCATAGCTGGCAGAATATGGTCAATCACTCGGGACAGTAATAAATATCTGGGAAATTCAAGTCCAAATAATCGCACGCGCCGTCTCATTGCTATCATGTATGTTACTGCCAGTACTTGTCTGCGCTCAGGATTAACTGATGCTTACTTTGCTTACTACAGCGTGGAATCAGGAGCCTTGCTACCCGTCGCACTATTAGCGAGCGTGGTCGTTGTACTCCTCTTACAGATAGATCCTGACAAAATAATGCCCATAAATGTTCAAGTAATGGTAAGCAAAACTCAGCAGACCCAGCCTGAGAATCATGCTCAGCATTTGTATTCAGGGAATTGCTCCAACGCTGATGCTAGTCCGTATTGATCTGGGCAATATATTAAATGTAGAATCTCGACCTCCGACATGGGGCAGCATTTCAGTAAACTAACACCTGCTCCGTCAATCCAAGACAAAATTGGTAGGACTCCTGGGGCTATGAAAGATAGTGTGAAAGCTGTATTTACAGGACTCTTTTGGGAAGTCGGACGTGGCAGACTTTTCTGGTTTTATAGAAATTAATTAGACTATATTACTGTAGTATCTTGCAACGGCAATTAATTGGTTAAGTACAAAGTTCCACTCCCAGTTCGACCACCATCAAAGTACAAGTCCGGAAGTATGGTGCTCGGCCTTATGGCCCTCAGTACCTGAGGCGGGCCACGAACTGCCGGCACTCAGTAGCCTTCACACATATTTGTTGCTGTGTTGTTGCTGGTTGGCGACTTGGAATGCTACTTGTTTATTACATGTTGAAACTAGATTACCGCTTATGAGTCGTATCTATCAGTAATGTGAGTCGACTAGACGCACTTGCTATACGATCGATGAACTGTCGATATATGCTATGTTGAAACTCACCCTCAAACACTAGATGCAGCCTCTACGCAGGTTCGTATAGATGTAGTCAATTATGCCATTCACTAGTAGTCTTATGATACATAGCTTGTACGCTGCCTTGCAGTACCTATGAACATTACCTATAGAATTACCATACGGACTCCATCTTCTAGGGTACATTATGCACATGTATATGCACTATGTTTAGCAGTACGACTCAAGTAGACTCATACATTGTTATAGGGTTTATTATATTCTGTAGTATAAATACTGTAGATATTTTCCTGTAACAATAACCAAGAATCCTACTATTCGTCTGGACACTTGTTCTGCTCTCAACAAGCACTCTTACAACTCCTGTAACATCCTTACACTCTCAGGTGAGTATGCTGTCGACCTTGTGTTGACTGACCGCTGTTTCTACATTACATTTGTCCTTAGCCCTCCTTATAGTACCAGTGGCCCCTGCCACAGATCCTGCTTCGGTCCTTGACGTACGAACAGAGTCAACGGATTACTTAGACTCAAAAGAGCAAGAAAGCAAAAGCGTGTGGCTTTTGGTCGGCGTGGCCTTATTGTTGCTTGGCATTGACTCTACATTCCGTCTTCATTTGAGCAACGACTGGAAGTATATGTACTATGGTACATCAACAAGAAGTTAAGAATGCCGAAGCTGCTCAAAGTTCTGTTTGATCGCCTCCGCAATGGCCTTTGACCGTGATGTAATAACGCACTCATACGGTCGAGGATATCTGAATCAAGCAAGATGAGATCATCAACGACAAGAGATGCACTGCAACATACGAGACAAGTCCATCAAAAAAATTGATATCTGGGTCAATTTCGATACCATCTTTATCACAGGTTTTGGCCAGATCAAAGCAGGCCAATATCGAGGCCACTGCCAGCCAAATTGTTTCTTTGCGCTACTTCCATCCCCGGGCAGATCCGTCTTCCATATCCAAATGCCGTCTCTGGGAAAGGGATGTCGTTATTGATTGACCCATCTGGATTCAGGAAGCGCTCTGGTCGGAACTCGTCTACATCTTCACCATAAACAGCTGGATCATGAAGGATCGCCTAGGAGAAAAATCAGTATGTATTGTAGTAGTACCGGAATCAATACTCACCAGCTATTACCGAGTACAACAGTGTTGGCCGGTATATAATACCCTCGGTAAACATCTTCCTGAGCTGTACAATGCGGGAGCGCTACATCATATCAGACTCTATTCATAGATTGAAACGACGTATCTACCAAGTGGGAAGATGGGTCTCCACGCAGTCCCTCCCAGATCAACGCGTCGACATAAGGGATCTTTCCCTTATCGTTAAAGTCCGGCAGCCGATCAGTGCCTACAAACGCGTCAACTGCGGCTTGACCTTTCTTCAAGATATCATGGTTTCGGACCAACCCAAGAATAATGGTGCTGATTACTGTCGCAGTCTTGCAATGGGTGTTAACAAGGTACGGCTGGTTCACTGGCGGTTGGTCTCACCGTTTCCACTCCAGCTGAACGATATCAGTGAGAACAGATCCATCTGTGGGAAGCATTGATCATTTACCTGCATAGATTATTCCCAAAGCCTTCTTCACCTCTCCTTCGTTCTCTTCCGACCAGCTCCCATCCTCTTGCATTTGTTCCAAAACTCGAGTTGCTATGGAAGACTTGGCCATACCGCTTGCCTATATACTAACGTTAACGATAAACAAGCATCCTGTTCAATGCCCGGTCTCACCATGTTCCTCTTCACAAATTCCATTGGTTCATTCCGCATCTTTTCCATCGCTTTTTTCGCAGATGCAGCCGTTCTCTTGAATCCTGCACCCGGAAACCAGTTCGGAATGTATTCTAGTATCGGTAAAATATCAACAAGATGGGTGCCTGGAATCGCAGCTTCTTGAACAGTTTGTATAGCCTCTTCGAACAGCCCAAGTAAAGGATCGTAGGGATCGTCGACTGAAATACACATAGGTCGCAGAGAGGATGGTGCCTCCAACAAGTCTATGGAAAACAACGTCATATTCACAACACAAACATTGAAAGACGAAGGTCACGAACAGATAAAGATGGCGTGTAAGCTCCTTCGGCGTCTCCATAAGTCGGTGAAGAAATACATGGATGCCTTCTTGCAAGCGGGGCTTGTGATACACTTCAAGATTGGCCGAAGACAGCTGTTGTACAAAAAGTGCTCGTGGTTCTAGGGTACGACGTTGGTTACTAGACATGCGCGAGAACCTTCGCTGCTTACTTCGCCACAAAAGTCCATTTTGGAACGTGAAAGCAAAATCCACCCGATGCTAGGGATTTGGCGCACCATCAGTGGCGCTCAAGTACTAGATAAGGATTACGCACAGACGAATCATCGGGAATTCAGCTCTTCAATGGGAAAATAATAAGCAAGTTGCGGATGGAAAGTTTATGTACACAGCACCTATTTGAATATAGCTTGGCCCTTGCGATAAAAAGGTCATTCGCTGCCGTTGCGGAATTGACAATCAGCGTCGACAGTCCAGCTACGTTCAGATACACTAGATCACTGTCTGCGATTTACAAAATCAATATACAAGTGTGAGTCGGCCAACCAAGTACTCACTATATTTGCGGCCCATCTCGATATACGCTATGTGGCCCTTCTCCTTTGGTGCATGAATAAATTCCCAATCAACGGCCATCCTTTAGGTCCCGGTGGCAGCGGTAGACGGCGGGAGCGAAAAGATAGTACATATCCCACCAAAATAACCAAGCTCAGCGCGATAAAATCAAAGGCAAGTGGCACAGGAGGCATTTTGAGCGGCGAACAGAGAAGAGTCGGGCACTTAGTATATAAACCTCAGAGGTATTCATTCATCCGCGTCATGGGGTCCATAGATCTTAGAAGGGAAATCAGAACACCACGAATTATATCCTCTGGGGAATACAGTTCGCTCTATGTTTCTTACCATTAATGAGAGTGCGACAAGCGGTAACTTGTGCTATCCAATCATAGAGTCTGACCATTTAAGACACGCTGAAGACAGGTTGGCAAGTTACTACTACATCTTCGTCACCTCCCCTCCGGGAATCGTCCTGGGTATTCCCAGATGAATAGAGAGCTCTATATCAGGCGGTGGGGTAATGACTCCACTGTATATGAGGTACCCTTTTTTAGTCTTGTTATGATAATGTTGTTCGGCAACGACCTGTCTCTGAGATTGACTTTGTATAGTACCTTACTCTGACTCATGTAGTTATTCTCCTTCTTCGAGTTAGCGGCTGAGCTCAATTATTATAACCCTTCACAGGATTTGTAGCGGGCTGGTGGATTAATACACTATATTTCATCACTGGGGGAATGGCCGCGAATGCGGCAAGGGCCGAACCTTTCTTTTACCGTAGCAAACGAGTATGGTACAGACGAAACTAATAGAACTAATAGGTACTTTATTAGGCACTTGAAGTGCTTTTGCCCCTGACTCGACATATCATTGTTGCTCAAGTTAGGGTCAGTATCATGATCCTCCAGAAACCTGGCTTATGAACGTAAAGCGCAATCGTCGGTAGATTCGGAAGCTCACGCAAAAGCAAAGTAATCAATGCAACACAGCCATCGACAGATTTGGAAACGTTTTAGATATATGGAGATAAGTCTACATCGAACATTCGTCTACAGACTCCAGACCCCAACGTAAAAGCTCGGAATAGAAGTAAGAATATTATAACCAAATTATAACCCCTCGAATGAAACCTGGCAGCATGATCTAGTGTAACTAGTTGCAGGTAGACAGGAAAGGAAGAAGCTCGACATCCTTAGCTAGATAATAGCCCTTGTCCTTTAATCCCGTCGATAATATGGACCGCATACATCTGCACTTAGGACTGTAAAAGTGAAATCAGAGTTCGAATCAGCACTAAGGAGTGTGTA
>JADNRY010001180.1:0-15651 GCA_015501585.1 Rhodocollybia butyracea
TCATGCATCACCTGTCAATGACGATCAAATCCTAAGAGAGGTCAAGGAAGCACTACTTTCTGATGAAGTGACAAAGGATTACAAGTCACTGCTCAAGTCAGGACCACGAGAGTTTAAGAAATCTCTAGAAGAATGGAACTATGAAAATGGTCTATTACTTTACTGTGGAAAAGTTTACATACCAAAGAGCACAAATGATCACTTGCGACGACGAATTGTTGAAATCCACCATGACATAACCTCTGCAGGACATCCTGGCAGATGGAAAACATATGAACTCATCTCTAGAAAATTACTGGTGGCCAGGGATGTCAATCTTTGTAAAGCATTATGTCACAGGTTGTGACACATGTCAGCGGATGAAAAACCGCCCACAAAAGCCTTTTGGGACCTTACAACCAAACATGGTGCCTAATGGACCATGGGAGATCATTACCATTGATCTGATCACTCAGATACCAGAATCTAATGGGTACAATGCAATATGTGTAGTGGTGGACCGCCTATTAAAAAGGGCACACTTCTATCCCATTACAGTGAAATTTTTCGGCCAAAGATCTGGCACAACTACTCTATGACAGGATCTATCCATTGCATGGACTACCATTACAGATCATCTCTGACCGAGGACCACAGTTTTGCAGGGGAGATTTTCCAAGAATGGTGCAAACTACTTGGAATTCAATCCACAATGTCTACTGCATACCACCCACAGACAGATGGTCAAACTGAACGTGTTAATCAGATTCTGGAACAGTACCTTGGGTGCTATGTTGATTATAATCTCAGTGATTGGGCAAAACTGTTAAGTACAGCAGAATTTGCCTACAACAACTTAGCACATGAGGGCACAAAGGAGAGTCCATTCTTCTTGGAATATGGACGTCATCTCCATGCAGGTCCAACATTATTAAAGGAGGGTCTTCCAATTGACCTAAATGACATGATGCAAAGAAGATTTGAAGCCCAAGAGCAGGCAAAAGCAGCTCTAAAGTTAGCAGCTGAGCGGATGAAATGGTACTATGACCTGGGTGTACAGAACATTCCATTCAAAGTTGGAGACCTTGTACTACTAAATCTCAAGGACTACCAAACTACAGAACGAGCACTCCGGCCTCGATATGAAGGACCATTCAAAATTATTGAAAAGTTGTCTGAAGTAACATTCAAACTGGAGTTGCCAGAAAAGTACCATGCAATACACCCTGTATTTCATGCCAGCAAACTAGCCACCTATAATGAACCAACTATTGTTGGGCAAAAGAGTCCCACACCTCAACCAGTTACAATTGGTGGACAAGAGGAGTGGGTTGTGGAAGAAATTCTCCAACACAGAGTTCGTGGAAAAACCACCCAATACCTTGTACAATGGAAAGGATTCACTCGTGATCACGATACCTGGGAACCTGAAGAAAATTTAAGGAATGCTCAGGAGATGATAAGAAAGTACAAAGCAAAAGGCCTCAAAGCTGTGAGGATGATGGAATTTGATGATTAAACTCTGATTTCTCAACAGAGCTCAAATCTAAAGGAGGGGTGATGTCACAGATTTCTATTCATTTGCTTTATCTTATATTTTATCTTATCTATCAATATCTTATCTGTGCCATGGGCTTATCATTACATTAGATCTATATCTTATTTATTACTTAAAGTAGATAGATACCAGATGTATTACTGTCTAACCTTGACAGACAGTGTCACCTTTTGACAGATAGTTTCACCTTGACAGTAGAACCTTCTAGAACTACCCAGAGTAGGTAGAACCTTCTGGAACTACCCAGAGTAAAGTACTCTGGGTCCTATTTAGTTACACATGTATATAAGTAGTGGGGTCTGCTCCTACAGTCCCCAGACTCAAGAACATCTTATTGTCTTCATCCAAGCATCTCTTCTCACACTTAGCTTCTTACTTCCCCTATCAACACATTAAGCAGGTGAGCTTAGATTTGTGATAAAACCCTCATTTTTTTCGAAATCAGAGGATAAGTATCAGAGCATCCAGGCCGGGGTGGGCCACAGGCTTCTAGGGCATTGTACCCTGGTATAATAGGTACATTTAGACGACTCAGGAGTAGCTTATACTATGCTGGGGGAGTGGGTAATAAGTGATATGTGTCTAATTAGGCATAAATTCGGTTTTTTTGCCTGTTAAATCATTAATAGTGGGAGCTGTAGGCAAGAGAAGACTGTCTAGCCTGGCATATAGCATGCTAGGAGTACATAGATTGATATCAGAACCTTTCCCTGACAACCCCTTCCCTTATCTTGATGTACCAGTTGTCCTGGGTTCTTAAGTGTCTGATACTTGTGTCAAACTTATCCTCACATCTTGAACCTCAGATAGTTAGAATATTTTGCTATAGAAATGCTATATCAAGTCCTGGTACACTATTCCTTGAGTTTCTCTGCAATCCCTTCCCTACAGCTGCCTCTATTAATGATTTGATGGTCAAAAAAGCGAATTTATGCATACATATACAGAGATCAATTATTACCCACTCCCCCAGCATAGTATAAGCTACTCCTGAGTCGTCTAAATGTACCTATTATACCAGGGTACAATGCCCTAGAAGCCTGTGGCCCACCCTGGCCTGGATGCTCTGATACTTATCCTCTGATTTCGAAAAAATGAGGGTTTTTGATGAGAAAGTTCAAAGATCAATAAAGACTGATCTCCCAGGGGCCATCTAAATATATCTGAGACTCAGATAGGGTAGACAACATATCAGGGTATCAGGGGATGAAAAGGATCACCCTTATCCATGCCAATCTGCATGTTATATCAAGCAATCTTTAGACTCAACACTTTTCATTGATTTCCTTTTATGGGCATACAGCTTTGGCCTCATCCACTACAACCAAAGGTTATCCAAAAAATATTTTGCAATCCAGCCCCTTCCCACCACAGGATTGGCTTCATTTTAGGTGAGCAACCTATTCTGTGTAGAAACAAAAGGTCTGGATGTTTACCACAAGCTATTGTCCTTAGGGAAAGAGTGTACATAGTTTGTGTGTTCAGTTTTGTCATTTCTTAATTAGGTAGTGAAAACAGCTTTGACCTCATCCACTGCAAAAGATTTGTCATTTTTCAAATAAGTAATGAAATCAGCTTTGACCTCATCCACTGCAAATTTGTCACTTCTCAATTAGGCAATGGAAACAGCTTTGGCCTCATCCACTGCAAAAGTTTTGAAATTGCCTAATTAAGAAATAAAAGTCTATTGAAATAAAATTGCCTAATATAGTAATTTATAAAAATTTCTAAATGTATCTAACTCTATTAAAAAAACATAAAACCGGTTAAGGTGTTTGAAAATTGCCTTATTTGGTAATAAAAACAGCTTTGACCTCATTCACTGCAAAAATTGAAAAATTTCCTAATTTAGTAATTTTTAAATTGGCCTGGGTCATGACCTAAAAAAAGTAGGTCATGACCTAAATCAGCTAGGTCAGGTAAGTCCCATGCTTCCCTGACCACCCAGAACAGGGCACTGTGACTTAGCTTAATCTTGTCATAATCTACAGATATGTAAAAAATCCCAATATGTTTCCAAAAATTTCAAGTCATTATTCTATGATATTTCATTCTTGTTTATATTCTCTATCTCACCATCCTCCACTCTCACCCTACACCTCTTAGACTATATCTCCCCCTCCTAGACCATACCCTCCTCCTCCCAGACTATACCCTCCTCCTCCTAGACCATGCCCTCCCTCACCTAGACCATGCCCTCCCTCACCTAAACCATGCCCTGCCCCACCTAGGCCATATCCTATCTCACCCCAGGCCATGACCTACCAACCCCAGGAAAAGACCAACCTGACCTAGGTCATGACCAATTTTTTAGGTCATGACCTAATTCCCAGGTCATGACCTAAATCCCAAGGTCATGACCTAAATCCCAAGGTCATGACCTAGCTGCCCGGGTTTTGCCTAGGTTTTTGGGTCTTTTTAGTAAGGTCAATGTACCAAAAGTGTAGACTAATAAGACCAAATATGTGGTTGCCTGAAGTGATCAAATGTGGGCCCAGTACAGTCGAATTTTGGCTGATCAGGCTGCAGCTGCAATGGATATAGATGACAAATTTATTCATGTTGAAACTAGATTACCGCTTATGAGTCGTATCTAATCAGTAATGTGAGTCGACTAGACGCACTTGCTATACGATCGATGAACTGTCGATATATGCTATGTTGAAACTCACCCTCAAACACTAGACGCAGCCTCTACGCAGGTTCGTATAGATGTAGTCAATTATGCCATTCGCTATTAGTCTTATGATACATAGCTTGTACGCTGCCTTGCAGTACCTATGAACATTACCTATAGAATTACCATACGGACTCCATCTTCTAGGGTACATTATGCACATGTATATGCACTATGTTTAGCAGTACGACTCAAGTAGACTCATACATTGTTATAGGGTTTATTATATTCTGTAGTATAAATACTGTAGATATTTTCCTGTAACAATAACCAAGAATCCTACTATTCGTCTGGACACTTGTTCTGCTCTCAACAAGCACTCTTACAACTCCTGTAACATCCTGACACTCTCAGGTGAGTATGCTGTCGACCTTGTGTTGACTGACCGCTGTTTCTACAGGTTATGGGCCCCGGATCGCTTCAACACATGTTGTGCCCTCCATTGTGCTTACTGCACTTGGTTAGACAGTGTTCAATGAACGTCCAACGCTCATTCCTGGAGTGTACGAAGTTCGCGTGTTGTGCATAGCTGGTCATGGTACATGGTAACATTCATGGATCGCATTTCTCTCCATTCCTGCATTGTTCAAAAATATACACGACTCTGCACACTGACACACACATGTATTTACATAGGCACCCGATGATCGAACGAACTGTTTAAGGGCTTTGCTGTGATGGCATTCCCTTTAGGGTTTTATTCCCTGCCAGGTAGACTTGGGGTCACTGCTATAATAGTCATAAAAGCGTTCATGTGCATCCGCTGGCAAACTGCGAACGATCATTGGGTTCTTGGCCTTCGTAGAATAATTGTACATACACATTACCTACCTGCTGCTTGCCTTAAGTTCTTCACATGCTGAAGGGATACTGTTCGATTGTGCTGCAAAGCACATCTGAACGTTGACTGAATGCATATTCTTGGCATTCAGTTACCCTGTTTGTGTTCCGATCAACTTAAGTGACTGAGTCCGAATTGGAATGATCGGATCAGTGGATGGAAAATGGATGGATAATTATATGCGATCAACACTGAAAACACTTGTCACGGGTTTCTGACTCTGTTGTTGTGATCTGAGTTCATAACTTGTGGAAGCATGTCACTGACTGTTGCTCTACTTTTTCTAGAACCTTATCAAAACATGTCTCTCTCAAACCTCTCTAGTGTTCCTCTCCTCAATGGGGCTAACTACCCCTCCTGGTCCAGTTCAATGACAGCGCTCCTTAGAGCTTCTCGTTGTTGGTCTGTTGTATGTGGACGAATCCCTCGCCCCAAACCAACATACCGAAAACCTACCGCCGATGAAATCGCCGCAAGGACTTACAAGTCTGGTGAAGACGTTGAGACCACCACTGCTGAACGGCAGAAAGAGATTGATGACTGGGACAGTCTTGACGACCAAGCCATGGGCTTAATTGCCCTCCGACTTCCTGATGACATCAGGGCTACTGTCCTAAAGTCTGAATCTGCCGAAACTTGGGAAGAAATCAAAAAGATCTACGGCAAACCCGGCTCTGCCGGCACTTTTGGCATCTTCAAAGAGGCCATTAACTTCCAAATCGACGGAAGAAACGACCCTACTCTTGCCCTAGCATCTTTAAACTCCACCTTCTCCCGCCTTGATGGCTCTGGTCTCATTCTTCCCAACCGGTAAAAGCTATGATTCTCTTGGCCGCCTTACCTACTCAATGGGATAGTCTTGCGATGACAATCCTTTCTCGAGATGCTACTCTTCTTACTCCGTCCAACATCATGCCGATCATTCAGGACGAGTACCGCCGCCGCCAATCCAACGCTACCTCTCTCGCGGCCCGCATCTCCGGCGTCAAACGTCAATCTGACTCCAAGTCTTCTTGGAATGATCAGAAGAAGAAGAAGGACACTAAGAAGGGAGCGCCTTACCCGGCAAGCAAACCTTCCAATGACTCGTCCTCTACTTCTGACAAAGACAAAAAGACACGCCGCGGAAAGAAAGGAGGAAAAGGCAAAGAAAAGGCTCATGAATCGGCTGAAGTGGAGACTTCCAATGTCTCTAATTTCGCCACCTGCCTTGCCTCGCGCATTAACGACAGCTTCCTCCGTGAAGCCTCCCACGACTCCGTCCTTGACAGGATGAAGATCGAGGAAGTAGAGGTCGATCTCTCTGATCACCTTTGGCCTCAGACTAAACTCGAAATGGACATTGACGAGGAAATGTATGGCTCTGGAGACGAGCGCCTTATTTTCTGGCAAGCTTCCCTTAATAGTCTTAAGGAAAAATTCACTGACCAATTGCACTCATTACAACAGATGTTCAATAATATGGCTGGAATATCGAACGGTCCAAATGGACCTTATGTATCACATTCTCCACGCTTCTTGAACTCTGTACCTCCTAGCGAGGGTAAATTAAATAAAATGGTTTCTAATGATGTGCATGGTGCAAATAAGAACCTTAGTCAGATATTTAACACATGGCTGCTTGATTCCGGTGCATCTGGATATTTTACCCCTTATCGGCAAGACTTTGTGTCTTATAAAAAATTCACACATCCGATACCTGTCCAGACTGCTGACGAACGTACGTCAACCTTTATTGAAGGTGCCGGAACAGTCTACATAAGGCATGACAACGGCGAAGGAAAAATCCTCACGACTAAGTTACACCCAGTGTTTTACCAACCGCATTGCACACACCGACTTCTATCTGTTGGTTTATTAAATCAACAGGGTTGTTACACAACTATTAACGTTGAAAAATCAGTTATTCGTAAGACGGATGATGACTCAACAATCATGACCTTATATCCCAATAACGATAGGGATAATATTCACTGGCTAAAGGCCGATGTAGTGAAATCTGAGATAGGCATGATATCATCTCCTAATGATTTTAACACCTGGCATAACCGTTTTGCACATCCCGGTGATGTCGTATTACGCAATGCTCCTGGAAATGTCAACGGACTACCTAAGTTGTCGATACCAGATAAAGAATCTCCATGCAAAGGTTGCGCGCTTGGAAAGGCTGCCTCCAAAGCATATCCTAAGTCCGAGAAACGAGCATCCAACCCTATGGATTTAATTCACGCAGATTTGGTTGAAATTCCAACCGTCTCTTATCATAAATTTAAATTTGTGATCACTCTGCTGGATGACTGCTCTTCTCATGCTACTTCGATCATGCTGCGACAAAAATCAGAAGCGTTTCAAGCCTTCAAGGATTTCAAATCTTGGGCTGAAAAACAAACTGGACGCAAACTTGTGCGTTTCCGCATTGATCGAGGGGGAGAACTTATCTCAAAGGAATTTACTTCCTTTCTCAAGTCTGAGGGTATTGATATTCAAATGTCCGAACCTTATGTTCATCAACAGAATGGTAGAGCGGAACGTATCAACCGTACACTCATGGAAAAATCCGAAGCCATGCGACACCATGCATGCTGCCCGGAGTCCTGGTGGCAATTTTCATATTCCACAGGAGTACATGTGTACAACCGCACACCGATCCGTCGATTGAACTGGAAGACACCAATTGAAGGTTTTCTCAAAAAGAAACCTGATGTCTCGTACTTCAGAACCTTTGGCTGTGGCGCTTATGTCTTTATTCCTATTGACAAGCGAAAAAATAAACAATCCCCACACTCTGAAGCGATGACTTTCATTGGATATGACCAAGGAAGCAAAGGATATCTATTCATGCGTAGCGATAATTCCGTAGTGCATGCTGCACAAGCAACTTTCTATGAGAAATGGTTTCCACGGTGCAAATCCGAATCTGATTCTGGAGTAAAACCCGCTATACCTGTTGCCCCCACGCCTGTGAAACCTTCGCAACCTTCAAATGGTAATGGTGCAGACATTCCATTTGATCCGGAATTCCCGGAAGATCAACCACAACCGTTTACTGAACCGGATAATGGACCGCACAGTCCACCAGCTGGCCCAGATCCAGATCTGCCTGGTGATGATGATGCTCCAAATCCCAATCCTCCGGTACCATCTCGATCACCCACCCCTCCACCTCAAGCAAGAGACCCTTCACCACCTGCTCCCGATCCTAATCCATTCAGCTACCGTCCTGAAGACGTTGAAGCATGGAAACGTGTGAACCCCACTAGAGAACGCCGTGCACCCTTGCGCCCTGGCATGATACCCACGCCTGGCACTTGGAGCCGACAAGCTGATTGTGAAGAACGTGCTGAGCGCTTTGGACACGCTAGACGTGGACTTGTGCCTGCTCGCAATATAGTTCCTGATCAAGTTCCGCCACCGGTTCCACCACCACGTCCATTGAATCCTGATGACCGTATGGTCACACCGCCACCTCCAGGCGCTACTCCGGATTCTGACATAGAAGAGGAAGCACTTCTGACTAAACTAGCTCAGGAAGGGGAGTTGAATTACAAAAATACCTTCTTTCGCAAGCAATCTCCAATTCTCTAGAAGAATCATCTTTTATCACAGATCTTGACAGTGAAATGATACCGGCTAAACACGAAGCCATAGGAATAATCCTGATAATTGGATTTCTCCAACATCATATTGTCATTTACCATCTGCTGAAAGAAAGAAATGGGATCAAGCATGCAAAGATGAGATCGATGGTTTGAAGAAACGAAAATGTCTTTGAAGTAGTTGATCTACCAAAAGGTCGCAAACCTATCCGTTGTCGATGGGTTTTTACTAAAAAATCTGACGGTCGCTATAAAGCCCGACTCGTAGCAAAAGGTTTTTCACAAGTAGAAGGTGTGGATTATAATGAGTTGTTCTCACCGGTCGCCCGGTTTGAAACTGTACGAACTCTCCTAGCTTTAGCCGCATTAGAGGACTGGGAAATCCAGGCTCTTGACGTCAAACAGGCTTTTCTTTATGGCAAGCTAGATGAAGAGATCTACATGGAACAACCTAAAGACTTCATTAAAGAAGGCACACCGAAAGTATGGCGGTTACATCGTGCATTATACGGACTGAAACAAGCTAGCTTATCCTGGTGGAAGGAATGTAACACCTCCATGGGAAAATTGGGATTTAAGCGCTGCTCTTCAGATGCTGGTGTATACGTCTTTAAATCAAATGGCAAAACCGTAACTGCCATCATCTATGTTGATGACGCACTCTTTCTTGGCAAGGACAAAGATCTTGTTCTTAAAAAGAAAAACGAGTTTATGAAATTATGGGAATGTCGTGATCTAGGAGAACCAACTGAGTTCCTTGGAATGCGGATTACACGGGATCGTTCCAAACGTGTCTTAACACTTGACCAACAACCTTATCTTCGAAAGGTCATAGAACATTTTGGATTGACTAACGCCAAAGCCACCCCAACCCCATTACCTTCATCCTGGGTTCCTCGTGCAAACACTGGTCGTGTAGATGCCAAACTTAGACAACGCTTCCAAAGCGTAATTGGATCTTTATTGTATCTGATGCTAGGCACCCGACCCGACATTGCTTATGCCGTTATAAAACTCTCACAGTATTCGGCGAATCCAAACCCAGACCACCTGGCCAAAGCACTTTACATTGTGCGCTACTTAATTGGGACTTCTACTTACGTACTTGTCTTTGATGGTAGATCTGACCATGGCTTCTTAGCCTATTGTGATTCTGACTGGGTGTCAGATCCAGATGATCGAAAATCCCATACTGGGATGATTATCAAACTTGCCACAGGTCCAATCTGCTGGACTTCTCATAAACAGAAAACAGTTGCTCTTTCATCGACTGAAGCTGAATACATGGCTTTATCTGATTCGTGTAGACAACTTATGTGGCTCAAGTCTCTCTTTTCTGAGATTGGAATTACTATCGCTGTATTGCCCTTATGTGGTGATAATCAAGGATCAATCTTTCTGGGATCTAATCCTGTACAAGAAAGAAGAACCAAGCATATTGATATACGATATCATTATATCAGAGAATGCATCGAATCAAAAGAAATAGAACTCTTCTATGTTCCTACTGATGATAATGTTGCAGATCTTCTCACGAAGAACCTTGCACTTGTCAAGTTTCAGAAATTCCGTAACAGTCTAGGAATTCTCTTTAACTGATTCGTCATAGACTGTGCAATATGTCTATAAACTATAATGCCGTTTAAAGTCGATAAAAATTATACTTCTTAGCTACAATTCTTAGCGAGGGGGAGTGTTGAAACTAGATTACCGCTTATGAGTCGTATCTAATCAGTAATGTGAGTCGACTAGACGCACTTGCTATACGATTGATGAACTGTCGATATATGCTATGTTGAAACTCACCCTCAAACACTAGACGCAGCCTCTACGCAGGATCGTATAGATGTAGTCAATTATGCCATTCGCTATTAGTCTTATGATACATAGCTTGTACGCTGCCTTGCAGTACCTATGAACATTACCTATAGAATTACCATACGGTATTTGGGTATTTACGTGTAGGTATGCGAAAGGTGCTATAAAACAACCTAACAAAAACACTACCGCACCTAACCAGACTATCGATATGTAAGGGAGCGAGGGCGGGTTGTCAGAGATTCCCCGAGGGAAAGCTTTGTAATATCGGATGTACGCGCGCGACTGCTCCAGGTTCAAGACTGTAGCGCTAACGTGGGTAACTAAGCTTAGACAACTCTTAGAACTAAGTCGAGAGAAGCCTAGTTGAGGTGTACGAGTGTACGAGGGAACCGGTATGTATGTCCAAATCAATTAACCAAAACCAAAACCAATACAACGAAACTAAGATTCTCCTAGGCAAACTCTGGCTCTAGCTAGAATAGTAATCTCGAGGTTTGTCAACAACCCTAGGCAAACTCTGGCACTAGCTGCTGTGACGCCGTAAAGTCCTCGACCAAACTCTGGGCCAAGCTACGATATTGTGAGTGAACTTAATCACTAGGAACTCGTACCACAATCTTAGTGGCTCGTCTAACTTCGTGAAGAAGTCAACTAAGGAACCCTCACTCTGGAGCCGAATAATCCCCTACTAGAAGCCGTCCCCTCTAAGGAAGCAACTAGATTTGAGTTGATCTGGAGTTCGAGAGAACTCTACACACTTAAATTCGATCAAGATATAAATGGGCTTTGCGAAGCGCGTGAAGTTTATTACTTTCTTAAGATAACCAAGTCAGGAGGCGTCACGCTACTGATCCCGTGGGGACGTTCTACGGAGCACTGGTCTTAGTAGTCAAGTCGAGGGCAAGAAACTTGTCTTATTGAATAAATATATCTGGCTTATATACTGAGTAGAGAGAGTTTAATACGAAAAATAGATGAAACAGACACGGAGAGAGACGGAAAGAGAGTGGAACAGAGGAATCTGGCTCGGAAAGGAAACTCCAGCCTATATATGGTACACACGATAAAGAAATAGTCCATTCTTGGGTATATATCAGAGGTAAAATATGATTTCGTGAGGATTAACATAGTTTTAGAGTGTTTTGATCCGAGCGAGGTTTCTCCGATTACTCCACAATTCTCCGGGGTCAGGAGTACCTTTACGCTTCATGATCACTCGCCGCCCGGTTTCCCTTGGGTGAGTTTCATTCTATTCCTCGGATAGTTCTGTCCATCCTGAGTGTGATTAACATTCTCTCGAGAAGACCTGTTATCTAGCTTTCCAACGACACCACTTATGATAATCTCGAGCAACTGCGCTGAGTATGTACAAGTGATTCCCGATAGTCGGCTTTAACGGATAAGACCTTCCGTGTATGATTTCTAAGATCAAATGTTTCGATTTGCCAAGGCTATCCCGGCGCGTAGCTTTCCGTAGGTCCGCTAAGCATGTTTCTACCGTCCTCACGGTCGCGACCGGTGCCGCGAATAGACCTCTACGGTTTCCCTCAGGATTGTTCTGGTCCATTGTTACGGACTGTAAAGTCCACATCTTAACATAGCTTGTTGGGGGTCTTAGTGCGAGGGATGCCTTCCCTCATAATTCCTTCCCTCAAGTAACGCGTTGGCTTAGTACTTATCCCGCTTCGAGATGTCCTGTAGTTTAGAGAGTATACACTCTTGGGTATAACTAGATTGACCGTCTAGCGTCACATCTCCGGGCAGCCCAGGTATCCTCGCTAGCTTGGCTCTAGGCTACGCTTGTGGGCGTACCTTCACGGCTCGCTGAGTATTATTGTTAAGTTCTTTGCCTCGGCAACAGCTATCACGCTCGGGCTCCGTATAACTCTCTTATTGCATTGTATAACACGTACAAAGCGTCAAAATGTACGGTTACACGCCTTAGGCCGATTTTAGGCCTAATATCTCCCCCAAACTAATGATCTGACCGTCCCGGTCAGCCCACTAAGCCCAGGATCGACTCTGCTAGCAATCCCTTTTGTTCTCTCGGCATTTAGCATTCTAATTTCTTTCCCGTGGACTAGTTTCTGGACGCACTACTCCTAAGTTTACCGGGATCATTTTCGGCTCCGGGCGCTTAGGTGAATCAGGTGTCAACAATTGAATTGATCTTTGAAACAGCGTATGCCGCGGGCGCCTAGACTCCTGATTGGGGATCCCAATCATTTCCTCGATAACATTTACTCTTAAATTTAACATTGTGAGTCCTCGAGAATACTCGAACGCCTCTATCACATTCGTATATTGTGATATGTTCGTTTTACGTCTTAAGACGATGCCGGTCACATCGGCCACGGCTTCGGGAGCAATTATTAGTAAGTCATGTTGAAATTTTTCAACAAGTCCCATCATCGTCTTCTCCCACCACCATGTCTGCCGACCAAGGCCTTCCCGACTGGTGGCCTACGCTGCCCTCTGAAATCATCGAATCTTATCTCGCGCTTACTTCCGCCGCTGATTCCGACAATTTACTCGATGACTTCAAGAGTCACAAGGCTTCGTTTTTCGCCCTGGCTGAGCCACTGGTGCAGAAGTTCGACTTGCCCAGTCTCAGTCAACAAGACTCTTACTTCATCAGCCAGGATACCGGTTGTCTACCAATTACAGGCGACATTCCCCAGGAGTACTCGGCTAGATTAATTTGGGCTTCCGCGGTTGCGATTCAACGCAAGCTGTCCCCTCACCTCTTAGCTGCCGTGAAAAACAAGTCATATCGGCCAGTCTCAGAGGTAAAGCACATCCGTGTTCAGTTCACCGTTCTGACTCCACGCCTCGTACGTTCTTTCCCGAGTTCAAGGTTTTTAGCATTATTAACATCAATGTTTTCTTTTCTAGGTCTTTCTTCGAGAACATGTCTTAGGTCGCCGCTCCTGCCCTCTTATGATCGAAAGCGTGTTTGCGGCCTGCCAGAAGCTGTCCCGGATCGTTCGTCGTATGGACAAGTCTCCGAGTGACGACCCAGCGTGGTACCTGGCCGATCACTTGGTCAACCATATCCTTGTAAGTTATCTTTTAGCATGTTTCTTTACTCCTCCTTACGGTTCTTAGGAATACGTCGTTCCTCGATTTCAAACGCCTGATCGCCCTATTCCGATTCCCTTGGACAAGGATTGCCGAGAGACAGAGTGGCTCGGGGATCAAGAACCTGTCGACGACGAACCTCCTGGTGCCCCTAACTCGGTTTCTGAAGAGGGAGAGGGGGAAGAGGAAGTAGAAGAACCCAGCGACGTTCCTTCGCAAAGTGAACGGTCGGTCTATGAGGAGCCCCTTTCTCACTCGAGGGTAAGTTTATTATTGTTTTAACTTTTTAAATCTCTTCGTTGATATTAAGGTTTATTTAGACGTCCCCTGTGGCAGACAAATCTTCTCGTTCGACTCGCAATTCCACAGCTCGCAAGAAGAGTCAGGCTCCTCCTGCTCCTCCTCCTAAAGTCGTTCCGGCTAAGGTTGCGCCGCCTAAAAAGGCTAAGAAGACTCCGGCACCACGACCTGTTCCTAAAGCCTCGAAAGAGGTGAAAACCTTGTCCATTCCTAAAGTCCCAAAAACCTCCAGGATCTCTCCTGACGTCAAGACAACGGAAACGTCGAAGCCCAAAGCACCACCAGCAGTTACCAAACTCGCGGGACCTCCCAAGGGTAAGAGCAAAAACAAGGTGCAGGATGCGAAAGGAAAGGGAAAGGGAAAGGAGGTGATATCCGACCCAGTCGTGGTAAGTTTCCTTCTCCTTTCTCCCTAGACTTATTTTAACACCTTCTACCAGCCTCCCAGTCTTAAGCGCAAGCGCCTCAACGACGTGGTTGATGAGGCTGAGGCGGAGAGCATTCCTGTCCTCGTCCAACAAAGGCCGGTAAGAAGCTCGTTCCGGTGGTGGAAATTCCGGTTCCTGTAGCATCTAGCTCGAGGCTCAAGAATACCGCTCCTTTAGAGCCTTCTTGTGAACCTACTCCCGCCCCAGTTCCGCCGGAAAACCTGGTCTTCCTCGTTCCTGATGAGGACGTAGATTCTCTGGACCTTGATAGTCTCTTTCAACGCCTGGCATCCCGTTCCTCGAAGGAGTTTGTGGCCCCGGGGTCTACGGAGTATAGGACGGTTATCGTACGCTTTGAGCGAGACGCCCTGGATTTGCCCTCGTTCGAGGAAATCCTTCCACGCGGCAACCAGGTTTGTCTGTCCCCTTTCTCGTAACTTGTTCGTAGACTAATGCCTGCCCTTTCAGAAGCCAAAGGAGCTTTTCAAGACTAGCATGACTTGGGGTGTCACACCCGAGTTAGACGCTTTCCTGGACCTCCCGGCCGTTAGTACCGGGACGCACCAGATGTCTTGGCGAGTCTTCCTTCGCGCCAACCGTGCCTTCTGTAACGTATGTAAAACTTTTCCAACGGTTATGACTTTATTAATATTTTCCGTTTTTAGACGGATGTTGTCGCTCGCGAGATACCTTGCCTCCAATGTGCTGCGCGCCGGCCAACAGATTCCAAGGAGAGGACCGCCTACCGTGTACCTATCGTCTAGATGACGACGGAAAACCGGAGGTTTGGTGCTTCTTGCGATAATTGTGCACTCTCCCATCAGACTTGCTCGGACACGCTCCACGTACCAGAAGTAGTTGAGGTACTTGATGAGACCTACGAAGCGTCGAAGGGTTCGCGAGTTAGTGAGTAGTTTTCTTTTGTTCTTTTTAACTTCTTTTTACTAACGTTCATGTTTAGACATCGCCAAGCAGGTCAACACGATTGCTCGCATCCGTACTTCTTACGATGCAGCAATTAAGGCCAGGGAACAGCTCAACGTGTCCATCTCGAGCACTTTTGACGCTTTGCAGCATGAAGTACAAGAGCTCCGCAGCATGGCTCCCGACCCTCATTATATCATATTTCGTCGCTCGCCCCTCGCATGGATTTCGCTTTTGTCTCCCCTTTCTGGGCAGTATCTGGTATTCTTAGTATATAGGCACCTTTAGAATACCGTAAATAAAGCCTATCAATATCAAGACCTTCGGGTCACGTGTACATATCATACTCAAGTACTTCCTAATCTTAAGTTTAACTCTCGAAAGGCTTACAGGCACGCTAGCCTATTCTCGAAGTTTTGGTTATAATAGCATAAGTTTCCTTGAGT
>JADNRY010001181.1:0-15641 GCA_015501585.1 Rhodocollybia butyracea
TGTGATGCTGGTACTGCCGTTTCTGATCAAGTCTATCTCTACTAGTTAGATATAGACCTGAGACTAAGACCTCCAAATATGCGTTTCGCTTGTGTGGATATGACTTCATATGTAGCAAGAGGAACCACTGCTTTTAATGGGCCACAAACATATCGAGTCGGAGACTCCCATAGCGTTCGGGTGGGGACTAAGCAAATATCCTAAGCACAAGGTGTTTGAGCACTGGGTATCTTGTGGCCCAAGGGCTGGCAAGTTAGCACGACGGCGTCTATCACTGTGAAAGTCCCAATTTTTTTTGGAACATGGACTCGTTTCGGTGATAACGGGTTCAAAGATAAGATCAAGCTACGATAAGATCATGATCAGATTATGAGTGAGATAAGCGCCGGAGTTTGTCACGCGCACAAATATCAACTTTTCCTCGTACTTCGTTGCATTGGCCTTCCGAGCTTCCGAGTCCACGCCTCAGTCTGGATGCATTCGCTGCTATCCACGAGCCACAAGCTGTTACGAAATAACAAGGTGCTACAATAAAAATATACCCCAATTCAGAGAGGTTACACCAGTGCTTGTTCAAGATGTCGAGCAGTGTCTTTTTCAGAATATTTTACGTGTGTGCGGCTTGCTGTCGCGGTATTGTTCAATAAACTGACTTGATATCCTGTCATTTTCAGCGATAGTGCGGATGAACGTTGAACTCTTAAGCTATCGACGTCCCAGCAGGGGTACCGGTAACCACCGAAAGTTGTCTTCCAGCATGCCAAACCGAAGGACTTGTCGTTGCCGGTCTCGAAAATGGGCGAGAATGCTTTGCGCCCCTCGCTTCCGTTCCTATTTCTACAGCGTGCGACAATACCCAGCGTCCAGATCTCCGACAACGAAAGTACCACTGTCTGCGTTTCTGATCACGACCAGTACTGCGGTGCACCTAATCGCCTCGCCTTGTACTAGTTCGCTTCGAATTCCAGCTCTCTCCCACCTGCGACGTGCGCTCAGACTGATGTCACCAATTTTACATTGGTGGCCAAGCTGAACGATCGTCGGGTGATTTGGAGTTGAAGATCGTGTTAGTGGAGGTGGTGCCGAGTGTTACGTGGACGATCCTTTCGGTGAGTGTAGCTAAAACTCAATGAGCGTTTAATCCCAGTGAGAATCAACGATGGGATTAGCTGGGTAGAGCCGGAAATGTATGGAAATTTATGGAAATTTATGGAATAATCTGGGAAACGAGCTGAAGTTTGTATCGTTTTACTTTGCGCTGATGTCATCGCAATCCAAACAATTTTTCGTTCCGATTTTGTTGCGTGGGACTTCGCTACGGAGCCGGTTACTTCTTTCCTTCCTTCTTTCGACTTATAAAAGTATGGACTAACAATATCGTATCATGCTCACACATTAATTCTATCTACAGAGTAACTTATTGTTTGTGGATGAGTGAGCCTCGTGTTTGCCCTTGCACAACTTGCAGAGGGCGTCTTCCACCAATTCCAGCGAGGACCGTACGTTCCCACCTCCAGCGAGATGAAGATGAAAAGATACAGGACATCGATGAACGCAATCTGAAGCGTGCACGGCTTGGTTCACCTCCACCTGCAGATTATGAACACAATCAGGTATGTGTTTGTTACATTTCCAAAGATTTAGCTATACATATGTACCCTACTTAGCCTGGAACATCCCTTTCCCATCTCCGATCACCACCATCTCGTGCAAAATCCAAAAATCCTGCTCAGCACACATCCTTGCCCATCTCACAGCCTTCACCGCCTCCCATTCCTCTTGACAACGACCAAGATGAGGAAATGCTGCAATTTCCGGTACAACCTGAAGATGACATGCAAGACCGTTCTCGTACAAAAAGTCCAGACAGTGGGAGCAATAGTGGAGACGAAATGCGAGGAGGAAGAGAAGGAGAAGGGAACGACGAAGACGCCGCTGCTCTGCAAGCTGCAGCGCTTCTCGCAGCTTTGCAGCTCGACCCGCAGAATATCGGAGATGGTGACCAGCGTCCAGGCGGGGATGGAAACGAAGATGAAGAAAACAATATCGGGGACCCGGCGGCTCAGTCTGCTATCGAGAGCATTCGTATTACGGACGAATTCATTCAACTACTGCACGATGCAACGCTGGACAATGACGGTCTTGATGAGCATACTCTATACAGGCTTAGAAATCCTGTTGCAGCTGCGCCTGACAAACTGGACTCTTATCAAAGGCTCTCTATCGATTTGTACCTATCTATCACACACGCCTCTGAAGCTACGTACCACAGTGTTCGAGATGCTATCCATCGCTGTTTCCCTGAATCAAACATACTTTCCTATCACAAAGTCAAAAATCTCATTGCTGATATCACTGGTGTCATTGCTGTCTACAACGATATGTGCGTTAACTCGTGCCATGCCTACACAGGTCCATTCGAGGATCTCGATAAGTGTCACTATTGCCAGGAACCCCGATACGACCAGATCCGGCTTCTACAGCATCAAGAGAAGGTTCCAAGGCAGCGCTTTAGTACTATTCTTCTTGGACCACAACTTGCTGCGATTCGTCGTTCAGTAGAGGGTGCCACTGCACGTAAGTACCGTGATTCCAAGCTGAAAGAGATCTATGAGATGATTGATAGACTTGGTGAAACGGGTAAAGGCATTGATGGGGAAGAGATGGTCTATGATGATATTTGGTGTGGAAAGGATGTATTGGCTCTCGTTGATGCAATTGGAATGACCGAGAATGATGTTGCTATTGCATCTTCCCTCGATGGTGCACAGCTATACCAGAATAAAAAGTCGGATACCTGGATAGGCATCTGGATAAACCACGATTATTCACCTGAACATCGCTTCAAGAAGAAAAAAATCCTTCCAAATGTCACTATTCCGGGCCCCAACAAGCCCAAGCACACCGACTCTTTTCTCTTTCCTGGACTTCATCATCTCGCTGCGCTACAAAATGAGAATGATGGACGAGGTCAATCAGTCTGGGACGCTGCGGCAAATGAACTTGTTCTTCAGCGTGCTGTCTTCCTTGCTGCTCTTGCTGATGCTCTTGGGCTGGTTGAACAGGATGGCCGTGTTGGGCATCATGGATCTCAGGGCTGCCGAGTGGGCTGTGAAATGAAAGGACGACACAAGCCCAACAGTGGTCACTATTATGCAGCTCACAGTTGTCCTATGGATGTCTCTGTACCAGACAACATGCATCCAAATACTGATATCGCAGATCTCACAGTCCAATCACCAGAAGAATATGAGGTTCAACTTAATAAGTTACGCTCTGCCACCAGTGAAGCTGAGTACATCCGTTTCCGAAAAGAAACAGGTGTTTGCAAACCTAGCATTTTCAGTGGACTTCGTGCCAATCTTTCCATGACTGTCCCACAGTGTTTTGGTCTTGACCTTATGCACCTCCTCAGTATCAACCTAGAGGAGCTCTTGCTCAGTTTGTGGCGTGGGACATTGAAATGCGAGCCTACAGATGATAAAACTACCTGGGATTGGGTAAAATTTGTTGGAGACACCTGGGAAGAGCATGGCGAGACCGTTGCTAACGCTACTCAGTATTTTCCAAGCTCGTTTGAGCGACCTCCTCGTAACCCAGCAAAGAAACTGTCTAGTGGATACAAAGCCACTGAATATTATCTCTATGTCTTTGGTCTTGGACCTGGACTCTTCCGCACCATACTCCCGAGGCCATATTGGCTCAACTTTTGCAAGTTGACTGGTGGCGTGCATCCTCTGCTTGAATGGTCCATCCATGCCGGGCGACTCAAAGAAGCACGAGAACTCCTAGTCCAGTTTGTCGATGAGTTTGAAAAACTCTACTATCAGCAGCGCGAGGATCGGTTACATTTCTGTCGTCCGTGTATTCACACAGTTGGTGCACATGCTGCAAATGAGGTGGTTCGACTTGGTCCTGGTGCCTATACCACACAGTTTCCCATGGAACGCACCATTGGTGACCTCGGACAAGAAATCAAGCAACCTTCTAATCCTTTTGCCAATTTAGCAGAGCGTGCCCTCCGTCGTGCCCAGGTCAATGCTCTGAAAATTATCCTTCCTGATATTGATCCAGATGTCGCTGGATACAGACTCCCAAGATATTCTGTTGATATTGGTGATGGTCGAGTCCTCCTACAGCCAAGGGAGCGTAGAATGCATTGGACCAATGGAGCAGAAGAAGCTTTGTTCCAAGCTCAGTTTGGTGTTTCCACAGTCCGCCGCTGGGGTCGCTTTCGACTTCCAAATGGTCAAATAGCCCGTTCTCTGTATCTTGAAATAGAGCGATTCAAGAAGATTAGCCCACGTAATACTCGCAATGTTCAGGTATGATTCAACCTTGCATCTCCCCAGGCCAATATGATATTAACCTTATTCTAGCTCGAACTTGAGGGAATCACCGAATTTGGTGAGGTGCAATATTTCTTTTTGGGACAGAATGGGAACGGCAGTGACACAGAAGATGAAGAACCTCCAAAGCCAAATGCTTTTGCCTTATTGTCATTGTACACTCGGCCAGACCCTGTGTTATTGCGGGATTCATCCAAAACACTGTGGGCCTGTAAGTATCTTGGGCTGGATAATCTGCAAATCGTTTCAGTTGAGTCATTAAAATCAGTGGTTTCCATGCAACCACTTCCTATCTTCCCTCATGAGGAGCCTGGACAGTGGTTTGTAGTCCAAAAGTCCGGAATTGACAGTGCAATTATGACCGGGCATGAAGAGAATATGGAATAGAGTTTTTGATAGAATGTATATTCTCAATTATGGATTATATCCTCGATTCAGTTTTACAAATTGCTGTGAAGTACAGTTCATTGCGCGCGTACTAATTGTAATGCAGAGCGCAAGTCGCGACTTGTTACATACATTACATGAGTCACGTGCAGGTGACTTCTCTTCTTGTTATATTATCATGTCGAACTGGAACTCAAGTCCACCGCCTCAACAAGTTTACGACGATAGTATGGAGTTTGAAATGGTCAGTAGGATCATGAATTCAAACTATTCAGGACAGAATACAGGAACCAACGGCTCATCAAGTTCAATGGGCTCAGGCCTCAATTTTGTACGTTCTGGACAGTTACCTTTTTTTCACTGACTATATGCGAGTGTAGAATCATTCAGCTCACCAGAACAATCCGCTAAACCAAAATCCTCAACCGTTGGATGTAATTCGCACAGCCTCAGAACACGACCTTCTCATTAATCCACTTTATCGTCAACTTCAAATGAAGTATTTGGAATTGCAATCAAGAAACGTTGGGCTTGTAGCAGAACTCAGTGCATCTCAGTAAGTTATTTCACACTTTTTGGTGTCTCTTCTCATGTCTTTCATTCCTTAGAAAATATGCAGCCCGAGTCGATCATCTGCTCGCAAATTTGCCTCCTTCCTCTGCTTCATCAATGTCGGCTACTTCTGCTATCCCTACCCAGTCCTCAACGAGCTCCTTATCAAGGCTGCCTCCCACCAATTACAACTTTCCGGTTCTGGATCCCGATGTTGACTGCCCGAATGTTCGTTTCTTTGCTCTTCAGGATTGGAGTGAATATAAGAAGAAGAAAGCCAATACCACTGCCCCGCATGACCTTGGATACCTTCAGGACAAGAATGGAACTTATTCTATAGAGATTAAAGCACGTATGAATCAGATCTGGGCGCAGGCTAAGTCTCTTTTCAATCTGCTCTATACACTGGATCTAGACCCACGGACGTGGCAGAACGATGTACCAGACAGTACCGCTGACTGGTTCTATGGGAAGATGGCATCGTGCTGTGAGGAATTTCGGGCTTGCAACGACGGAAGGTGGAAAGCGAGACTTTATGCTATAAAGCTATATCCTGAATGGGTCCGATCTACACGTGATAAGGGAAATCTCCAACGTGATCCCAACATAACTAGTACGTGGCCTTTTATTCATATTGAGTATTACATTAACACGGTCATGTAAATAGCGCTGCGTTTGAGTACAGTCAAGTTCAAGTCTGAAGAGCCTCCAGTAAAACGACGTCGGGTGACAGCTTCGCGTAGGCAGCCAGCAAAGCCTTCGCCACTTTCTATTCCTCTAACCGCTCTGCCTTCTCCGGCGTCTTCCTCTGTGTCTCTTTCGACGTCAACAACCGATGTCGAAATGTTCTCATTTGATGATGACGAACCTAGTTCTTCTGCAACATTGGTAGTGAGCCGCTTGAACAGCCCCACTAATATGTCTAGCCCTCTGTACGAAAACAGTCAATCTGTCTCTCCCACAACATCTCCGGATTTGGTTGTCACAACACCAACGACATCTCCAAGCTCAAATGGCGCAACGCTGGCAACGCCTCCACCTTTGACGAAAGCAACTACATCTGCCCCGAAATTTTCAGCTTCAACTGGTACAATCGCTTCAACCATGACACTTCCAGCTTCAAACAGCGCGATGCCAACCTCTCCAGCTTCAACTGGTACAACCGCTTCTACCACGACATTTCCAGCTTCAAACAGTGTGGCGCCGACGACATCTTTAGGTACAACCGCCTCTGCTGCGACATTTCCACCTTCAAATGGCGCGATGCTGATAACATCTTTGACCGGTACAACTGCATCTGCCACGACATCATCTCCGAACGGTATAATTACCTCCGCAACAATGGATCCGGCTGCCTCTGCTACTGTTTCCAAGTCCAAACGTCGTGTGAGTACATTTTCCATGGTGCACATATCATGTTCTGATATATACATTTACAGATCCCTGTCGATCCGCTGTACGTTTCCTTTTCTGATAGACTACAAGTTTGCTAACTGGCGCTCACAGGGCTACATTGACTATTTCTCGGACCATTACGCCGCTTGTTCCTCCATCTGCGCTTGTGGTAAAGCCCAAGACAACAAGAAAGAAGAAGGATGTCGCTTCGGAGCCTTTTGTACTGGCTGAGGATTTTCCCATTAACGCCAAGTAAGTTGTCCGTTGTTCTGAGGGCACATTGTAATGCTGGACAGGAATCTTTACTTCGAAAACTACATGAAAACTAACACGGTCACGAAGGACGATGCAAAGACTCTCTGGGAGGCTGTTACGGAATCAGAAAGGAAGGTATGGTGTCTACTTCATCTTGTTGTGTTCAGTGTTCGATGATGTTCAATATTTGTTCAACCGTAGATCTGGAGAGCGAAGATTTCATTGCGCAAGAAGCAGCGCAATGCTGGGGAGCCTCCATCGAGTATGTGAAATCTCCATCCATTCGTAACCTATTGCTAATTCAGTATATTCAGCACCCGCCTCTATTGATGACTGTTGGTGAGTACACTGTGCGTGTTATCGCTACAAGCGCGTTACTAATTCTTCACTCTTTCCAGAACCGTTGTTAACTTCTCCACATATGGACTGTCGCGTGAGTACTCTACGTGAATTTCTTATTGGATTCTTTGCTCATCGCTTCTGTTTTCATAGAAGACTTGTGCATGAATTCGAAGCCGTATACGTGTAAGTATTCGCTACAGTAGGATTAGTAGTACTAGTATCAATAGTAGGAGTGTGTCGTACAAAGAGTAGTATTAGTATTAGTAGTACTACCAGTAGTAGCAGCAATAGTAGTAGTGTATTGTACGACGTCGTACAATCCATATAGCTCCGGATAGTCCCAGATAATCCCGGAAAAACTGTTCATACAAAATAAAAGTCGTTCTCAATTTCCATACCAGTCCGTAATAACGGCAATAATCCGGACGATATTTGGCAGTGACCTGGAAATTTCCAGATTTCCATATGTTTCCGGCTGTGCCCAGCTCATCCCATTGTCGATTCTCACTGGGGTTTAATGTTTAATCATAATGCTTAAGCGCTTAATGTTTACCCGTGAATGCTGGTCTGTGTTCTATGTACAGGCTTGCCCGCTATGTTGCTCCGACTGGCCAACATACTCTCTCCAAAACTCTCCCTCATTCATTTTCGAACCCTGGACAGCTCATGGTATCCAGTGCCCCAAGTCCATGAGAAAGTCCATACTTTGTCATCTCGGACCCCGCGTTCCCTGGCATTCAAACATTCTGTGCCATGGTACGTAGCGTTTCCTCCCTCCTCCCTTCTCCCTTTGTTTTCCGTGCCTATCCTACGTCCTTTAATTATCTCATACTCTTACCCCCTGGCTTTCGCTTAGAACTCCACAAAAGCCTCAGACTTTGGTGACGTTAACTCCTCTTCCCCTCTTCTCTTTGCTTTCAGAGCACTACGGGAAGAAAAAACAATTGATATGATTGTCTGAGTCAATCATTTTTTGAAGAAACAATCATTTAGATGTTTTTTTGCCAAACACTCATTTTGATTGTCTTGGGCAAACAATCATTTAGAATGCCCACAATTCAAGACAATCATTTGGATTGCCTACTATTGAGGACAATCATTTTGATTGCCTTGAGCAAGCAATCATTTAGAGTGCCCAATTCAAGACAATCATTTGGATTGCCTACTATTAAGGACAATCAAAATGATTGTCTTGAGCAAACAATCATGTAGAGTGCCCAACATAAGACAATCAGTGAGATTGCCTACCATTGAGGACAATCATTTGGATTGCCTTGAGCAAACAATCATTCAGAGTGCCTGTAATTAAGACAATCACTATGAAAGAGACAACATTTTGACTGATATCAGGCTAGACTAAAGGCAATTTATCTAATCCTTAGTAAAAAATTAGAGACTATACTAATGACCTTGTAGATCCTTGTATTGGATCTACAAAATCAATCCATTTAAACCACATCCCTAAGGTAATGAGCTTATCTAGTGAGCTATACCTAGGCATGAACAAACGAGCGAGGGTAGCCCACTTCGAAACATGAAGGCATGTCCCAACTGAACAAGAGTAGAGAAAAAATATCCGAGAAAGCATGAACATTGGCCAGTATAGGAGTATATTGTGGTCCGTGAATTGTAGCGTCGGCAGCAATGCTTCCCAATACACAAAGTACATGTCTCGAGGATAGTTCCCCGTTACTTGGAATCAAGAGACGGGGAACATGGACGAGTGGAGAATGAGTGTGTGGCTGGAAGAGTGTGCTGATGAAGATTGGATGTAGAGAATAAGGCTTTGGAAGTTGTTATGGAGGAGTGAAGACAATGGTACTGGTTGCACCATCTCAGATTCCGGATAATCTCCACCTGAGGGTAGTCCAAATGTCAAATGTATGTATAACATCTCAGGAATGAGTGAATTAAGAGTGCTGAATTGGATGATGGATGTAACCCCTTGTGGAATTGCCGAAAGTCTGGCTAGGCAACATCCGGATGTGCAAGAGTTCATCTAGATTCTGTCTAGTGCTCCTCCTGTCTTGCCAATAGCATTCTAGACCATCCCTAGTCTTCTAAGAAATTGACACGCCAGAAGTATCGCATGCTAGAAGAGCGCTGAGGTCTCCTTGTGTTTTCTCCCCAAAGCTAAGGTCTATCTTGCCCCAACACCATCCTAGCTCAAGCAAACCGGAATCAATTGATGATCCACAAAGGCGCAGATGGATGAACATTGAACACGTGGGAACTTCTGAGCATACATGCCATCAGTGAGTATGATTAAAGAGTTGGGAAGTGAGTGGTTGGAAGTCGAGAACAGGAGGATGTTTGGATTAAGCGCTCAGCCAGCACTCCAGAAATTTGCCAGAAATGGAGTACCAAAGAGCTAAAAGAGCGGGGAGAAGTTGAGAACAAGTAGTCTGAGAACTGAAGTAATGACACAATTGATAAACAAGTCCAAACCAAGTGCTAGTGAGGTGCAGTCAAGCACTTTGGCACCCAAGTTAAGCAAGCGTTGAGCAAATTAGATAGACTGTATCCAGTAGTGAGACCCAATAGGGCCCAACTCAACTGCTATGACTTCATGCTGGAGTAGGGGATCGTGGCGTTCCGGGCCGGAGTTCACTGTCAGTATATAGCCTTTCACGCATGTTTGTAGCTACTCGGTCGTATTCACTCATGTTCTCTGCGATTACTTCTCACTGAGGTTGGGGTCTCCCACCTCAATGCGCAAAGCCAACACAATGTTGAATGTGCGAGAAAGGAGCAAACTGTGAACAAGACATCACATCAAGGGATAGCTGTGAATACTACCACATGTACAACCCACATACATCAAGTGCTAGAGAAGCACATTGAGTACTTCTGGAACTGTGTACGGCGACTGAATGAGGTTTGTTTCTTTGGTAGATAATAATACTGCCGCATGACTCGTGAAATCCAAGCTGAATCTTTTCAAGTGGGGAGGCATTGATTTCGATGAGTCCAGATGCATTACTGGGGCTCACTGTCCCCCAATCGTTGCTTTCGGGTTCTAAACAAGTCTCAATTGCACTGGGCATGGTGGATGGGCTCAAACATTTTCGGAAATATCCCTGCAACTTGTACTTAATAGTTGAATCGAAGGCTGAGTGTACATGTTGTACCCAAGTTGATAGTCTGACATGGGTGGAGGGAGGTTGGGAAGAGTGAGGGGATGTGGAAGCTTCTGAAAGAACATGTTGCCAACAAATGTAGTTGTCGGGTTGGGAAAGTGAACAGAGTGGGATGGAATGGCCAACACGGAAGCTAAGGAATGAAGTTGGCTTGAGGCAAGCATATGCGAAACATTGTGGTAGTGCTATATACCTGCCCTAGCGGTAGCTAGTACTCCACTTGTTACATTTACTATTACCTGTAAGAGCTAACAAAGTACGCAGTAAGCTACAGCTCAGAGATAAGAGAACACTCTGTATTGATAAATACCTAATGAAGTACGCAGTAAGCTACAGCTATGGACTTCGTCAGTAAAAGTAAGTATAAAGGAAGTAAGTAGGCTCACCTCAGAGATAAGAGAGCACTCTGAGGGGAGCCAATACGAAGTATCTACAAATATAAGTAAAAGATACGCGGCCTCCGCAGGCGGTGCGGAAATACGAATAGGCTATGAAACAAGGTACAAACATATAATAGTGCATGTTTAAAGATAGGATCAAGAAATATACCGCAGGATGAGACACTTTGTGGAGTAATGGCCCGAAATACCTAGTCCGGCACTCGGAAAGTCCAATCCTAGTGATCAATCCCGATGATGTCACCGCATTTATGGAAAATCACGTGACATCATAAGAATCAATTCCAACATTACCTTACTTTGATGTTCAGTTATATGCTAGCTTACATTTTACCACTTCATCCCCACACTTATATGCCTCTTTACTTACATTCCATTTTGTCTCACTATCCTTACTTACTGTTACCTACTATCTACTTGTTTGTTACTACACTTACTCTGTCCCCTTCCTATTCTTTAATTATGTGCATGTATATTTGTTCTATTGTGCTAGTGGCTGTCTTTTCCCTCTCTTTAGGTTCATCACACACCCAGCACTGTTTCTTATCTTATCCCAATGTTATCCGGTCCACATCGATCTCCTGGAGGTCTCCTCCTTCACGATCTCTTCACGCCGCATCACAATCCCGACAGTTAATTGATCGCAAATCATTAATTTGATTGGATTGCCGGACATACCGGGTATTCGTCCCTACCACTTCTCCTACATCGTTCCAGCCATTCCGCACTCCCCTCTCTCCAGGATTGTATCCCAAGGACGCATTGCACCTACTCTTGCATTGGCCCAAACTGCTAGGCTGTACAAAAATCTAGTGCTCCGGAATCAGGTGTTCATTATTCCTTATGTTTCATCTCATCATTTATTTGATTTTACTATTTATCCTTTATCCACTATCCCCCTCCTTAACCCGAAGCTTCTCCGTACCTCCTAGGGTGTAGGCAACAGTCGTCGGAGTACACCTGAGTCGTGACGCTTGGATTTGGTCGCTCCATTCTGTCCTCACTGACTGAGCTAGGTGGGAGGCTCTGTTTTCTAGTCTTGTGTGTATCCTGCACTGCTCTGTCAATCCCATTGGAAGTACAGAAGGCTAAAGGTATTTACCATTCAACCGGACGGTTCTGTTCCTCTATCCGACCTTCCCGCACGAGTTTTGCTATTTTATTAGCTTGGCAATTAGCTACATATAGATACCTATGCAGACTTGTAGGGATCATCAATTAGTCCCCCCTCTCTTTTGATCACTTTTCTACCTTCTCCCAATTGATGCCTTATATTCTGTGACTCTTATATTGCGTGACTACGACCTTGCCAGCGAGTGCAACAAGTGTTGAGCTAAGTGTTAAGCTCTTTGTGTTATTATTATTATCTTCTTTAGCCCACTTCTTAGGTTTAATACCTTCAAAGTGAGATTTACCCTTACTTCTACATTGGACCCGACTGGCAGACCCGACTGGTCCTCGCTAGGACCAACCTTTCTTACTTCACCGTCCGGGAAGTAAATACAAGAACCAAGTGCTAGATAAGCACCTTGGTGCAGTAGTATAATGGATGGCTTGGATGATGAGGCGAGTAGCCAAGCGCTAGAGAAGCACATTGGCATCGTTCGAACTCATGGACAATTCCTTACGCGCATGGCACTTAGCGGCGCAGAATTTCGGGACAAGCACGCAACTTTAGGGCTCTTCACCGTAACCGTAGCCTATGGGAAATATTCCGTACCGTATCAGATTTTTTCAATTTTGACCATACCGTATCCGGTACGGGAAGTTCCGTATTTTCCCGTACCGTATGTCCGTATTACGCCGTATACGGTTGTACTGCGAGGTGGCTGTGCATTTTAGACAAATGTATTCAAACTTAACTGAAGAAGTACAAGTTCAACTATATACATTAGTAGTTAAGTACCAACAAAGTTGCGTGCCTTTATAAGTGAGCCACAAGCTGCCGTCAGGGAACGGAAACACTTCACCGACGTATTCCGCAGGTCACATGACTCGGGCGGCCCACTTGAATAACAGCTTGCAACGCTGTTGCTTCCCCCAAGTACATCTTACCCCATCTTTAATACATACTTCCATGTCCGCATGCCCTTATAAGCAGATATAAGTGACAGGAATGATAGAAACGAAACGAGTGTTATTCCTTTCTGGGCGCTCGACTCGATACATTTTATCGTTATCAAGTTTGCGAAGTGGAGTGAATGATTCGACATGATCTCAATGCCAGCTTTGCTTTCTTCTGGCGCTTCTTGAGGCACACACACTGCAGCTTTGGCGACACGGAATGTGCGGGACAAGCGGTACGAGCGGAACAAACGGAACACAAGTGACAGATCACATGATCATGTCAGTTGAACTTACCGCAGCACATCCACCAACGTACAACCTCGTACAGCCTATTCCTCTGGCCACGATCTTAGCGTCAAGACAATATGTTCCGCTTATGTTGTTTAATGGAGGTACAGATCCGGATGTGACCATCTTGTCTGGTGAGGCGAACATTTTTTTTGTGGGTCACTCTATACTCAAACTAACGTGGAATTCTCAATTTTTTAGCCTCTTATCTGCTCTCATTGGACGTCTGAGTGTCCATGCGGTGCTTCACAATTACTTAGGCCGTCTCTTAATGTGCTGCATTACCGCCATGCACGCCTTTACACTCCGTTAACGCTAGCTCGTCTGCCCATGCCACCACCAAAGGTACGGCTTTACTATTCCCTCCTCTTAACAACGAGCTTACTCTGGTATTCCAAGAGTCGTTTCAACCCGGTTCATACTACCCACACTTCTCTTGTTACGCTGGCCTCCGCGAAACGACTACAACAAGGTTATGGTTGAGTGCTACTACCCGCCGGTGCGCCGAAAATGTGGTGGCAAAGGGTTCTGACCGAGGTCTTGGGTACGCTCCCGATATCTCTCTTTTCCGCCGCCACGCACTTACCAATTCCTAGTCGTCTTCCTCAGGTGAACTCTGCCGGCGGCTGGATTGTCTTGTGCCAGCCGCCGTTCAAAGCACCGCTCTAGCCAGAGGCAACAAACCTTACTTTCCTTAGAACCACCCCCGCCGCCCGGTCTCTCCTGGGCGCACAAGCTTGATACGCCCTTGCCTCAGGGCAAGCAATGGCCCTTGCATTGCCGCTTATTGACTAGCAGCGGGTGTTGTGCGGCGACCGCCTCGGCCATTCTGACACATCCACGTCGCCGCTAACCACGAACTCCCGATCCTCACCAGCCCGTTCTCTCCACGTGCGTTCAGCGGGTCAACGCTGTTGTGCCGCACCTACTTAGGCCCTGACCCACGTCGACGTTGCTGCTAATCACGAATTCGCCTCCCGCGGCCATGCCAGAAGCCAACCCCACAAAAAACTTTCCGCTCACCCATTCTCTCCACCTACGCTCAGCAGGCCGGCTCCCTTTGTGTGCGTTCAGCGGCCACATGTGTTCGGCGGGTCAACACCGTTACGGGCGGTTACTTGGTTGGTCGACATTATGACTTCGCTACTCTCACCGGCGGCTGTGCCAGAAGCCATTGCTCGCCCATTCTCTCCATGTCCGTTCAGCACCGCCGTTGTGTAGTGTAGTGGTTACTTGGGTCATTCCAACACACGTCCACCTTGCCATTAATCATGATTTTGCTATCCTCACGGGTGGCCATGTTGGACGACATTGCTCTTCCGAAAAATTCTGTGTGGCGCCCGTTCTCTCTACGTACGTTCAGTAAATTTCTTCTGAAGGCGGTGCGAAAGTTCTCTAATGCCCTCCCGGCCTCAATTCTAGGTACCTTTTCTTATGGTGCGTGTGACCCATCATTCAAGCTGTAAGTTCTGCACATCTCTTTGTTCTACGCCCCCAATAAGCACTTATTTATGCAGTTATGCTTCGTGATGACCTGTTACAACATTGAGCTGAGTTATTTTTTGCTTGGGCCTCAGTTACAGTAATCTTTTCTTGAGCGTATTCTAAGATTCAAGATAAGTCTCTCTCTTCTCATCCCTCCTGTACTTGTAGAACGTATATGTAGTGAATATACTTTACTGTCATATGAGCATATGAGACCCTTCAGAAGCACTTGAAAATCATCAAAGTGATTGTGTAAGACCCTCCAAATGATTGCTACATACACTCAGAATAGTTGTCCAAGACACTTGAAAAGAGTGTCCAAAACAGCTCAAATGATTGCTGAACAATCCAAATGATTGTCTCAAGACACTGTGACCCATTTCCAAAAACAATCATTTTGAGTGTCCTGAACAGTCAATTGGAGTGTTTGATACCATCATTTGGAGTGTTTTTGACAATCATTTAGATAGTTCAGAACTGTTATATAGAGTGGTTCAGACTATCATATTGAAAGACTAGGACAATCATTGAAAGTAGTTCAAACAACCTTTAAGAGTGATTTAGACAATCATTAAGATTGGTTCAGACAATCAATAAGATTGGTTCAGACAGTCAATAAGATTGGTTTAGACAATCAATAAGATTGGCTCAAACAATCAATATAAAGGTATAAGACAATCATTTTCAGTAAACTGGACAATCATTACGAATGGTTCAGACAATCAATATGAGTGCAAGACAATCATTTAGATTGTGTTTTGGACAATCATATTAATTGTTTTTCCTTGCCGTAGTGAGAGGCATGTCCAACGCACTCACTCTATCCACCGATAACTCTATCAACCCCAATGGTAGGCTGGACGTGGTATTTGAGGCAGCTTCGAATAATCTGAACTACGTGCTAGTTGATTGTATTTACTATTGAGATTGTCGTGTATGGGTTATAACTGTTATATCAAGTAGGAATACACCGTGTGGGGGTT
>JADNRY010001182.1:0-15632 GCA_015501585.1 Rhodocollybia butyracea
TCCAAGAGGATTTGGAATCAGATTGATGTTTGACGCCGGTATTAGGCCTAAAATTGGCCTAAGGCGTGTAACAGTACATTTTGACATTTTGTATGCGTTATACAATGCAATAAGAGAGTTATCGGAGCCCGAGCGCGATAGCTGTTGCCGAGGCAAAGAACTTAACAGTAATACTCAGCGAGCCGTGAAGGTACGTCCCACAAGCGTAGCCTAGAGCCAAGCTAGCGAGGATACCTGGGCTGCCCGGAGATGTTGACGCTAGACGGTCAATCTAGTTATACCCAAGAGTGTATACTCTCTAAACTACAGGACATCTCGAAGCGGGATAAGTACTAAGCCAACGCATTACTCAGGGAAGGAATTATGAGGGAAGGCATCCCTCGCACTAAGACCCCCAACGAGCTATGTTAAGAGTGGACTTTACAGTCCGTAACATGGACCAGAACATCCCAGGAAACCGTAGAGATCTATTCGCGGCGCCGGTCGTACCGTGAAGCAGTGTAAACATGCTTATGACCACACGGAAAGCTACGTGCCGGGATAGCCTTGGCAATCGAAACATTGATCTTGAAATCATAACGGGAAGCTTTTCCGTTAAAGCGACTATCGGAATCCTTGTACATTCCGCATATGTGCGAGAATCATAAGTGGTTCGTTGGAAAGCTAGAAAAAGGCTTCTCAGAGAATGTTAATACTCAGGATGGACAGAACTATCCGAGGAATAGAATGAAACTCACCCAGGAGAAACCGGGCGGCGAGATGTCATGAAGCTTAAAGGTACTCCTGACCCGGAGAATTGTGGAGTATCGGAGAAACCTCGCTCGGATCAAAACACTCTAAAACTATGTTAATCCTCACGAAATCATATTTTACCTCTGATATATACCCAAGAATGGACTATTTCTTTATCGTGTGTACCATATATAGGCTGGAGTTTCCTTTCCGAGCCAGATTCCTCTGTTCCACTCTCTTTCCGTCTCTCTCCGTATCTGTTTCATCTATTTTTCGTATTAAACTCTCTCTACTCAGTATATAAGCCAGATATATTTATTCAATAAGACAAGTTTCTTGCCCTCGACTTGACTGCTAAGACCAGTGCTCCGTAGAACTCCCCACGGGATCTAGCGTGACGTCCTGACTTGGTTATCTTAAGAAAGTAATAAACTTCACGCGCTTCGCAAAGCCCATTTATATCTTGATCGAATTTAAGTGTGTAGAGTTCTCTCGAACTCCAGATCAACTCAAATCTAGTTGCTTCCTTAGAGGGGACGGCTTCTAGTAAGGGATTATTCGGCTCCAGAGTGAGGGTTCCTTAGTTGACTTCTTCACGAAGTTAGACGAGCCACTAAGATTGTGGTACGAGTTCCTAGTGATTAAGTTCACTCACAATATCGTAGCTTGGCCCAGAGTTTGGTCGAGGACTTTACGGCGTCACAGCAGCTAGTGCCAGAGTTTGCCTAGGGTTGTTGACAAACCTCGAGATTACTATTCTAGCTAGAGCCAGAGTTTGCCTAGGAGAATCTTAGTTTCGTTGTATTGGTTTTGGTTTTGGTTAATTGATTTGGACATACACACCTGGTTCCCTCGTACACTCGTACACCCCAACTAGGCTTCTCTCGACTTAGTTCTAAGAGTTGTCTAAGCTTAGTTACCCACGTTAGCGCTACAGTCTTGAACCTGGAGCAGTCGCGCGCGTACATCCGATATTACAAAGCTTTCCCTCGGGGAATCTCTGACAACCCGCCCTCGCTCCCTTACATATCGATAGGTCTGGTTAGGTCGGTAGTGTTTTTGTTAGGTTTGTTTTATAGCACCTTTCGCATACCTACACGTAAATACCAAATACCGGAGATGCGGGCCGCAAGTGAGGTAGCATTAGATTGGCGGCGGCGGTACTCATCCTGAATGATCAGCATGATGTTGAAGGAGTGAGTAGTTTAGCATCTCAGGAAAGGATGGTCATTGCAAGATTGTCCCATTGAGCAGGAAGGGCAGCCAAGAGGATCATAGCTTTAACCAGTTCTGGAAGAATGAGACCTGAGCATCAAGGTGAGAGAAGATGTCAATGAGGCCAAGGCAAGAGTGGGATCGGCTTCTTCCATCAATTTGGAAGTTAATGGCTTCTTTGAAGATGCCAAAAGTACGGCATTTGCCATAGATCTTTTTGATTTCAGCCCAGGTTTCATAGGGTTCATCCTTTAGAACAGTAGCTCTGATGTCATCAGGAAGTCGGAGGGCAATTAAGCCCATGGCTTGGTCATCAAGGTTGTCCCAGTCATCAATCTCTTTCTGTTGCTCAGTAGTGGTGATATCCACATCTTCATTGGCCTTGCAGGTGCCAGCTTTGACTTTGTCAGGAGTAGCTTTGCGGTATTGGCAAATGGGTTGAGTGGATTGACCACTGACAACAGACCAGCAACAAGAGGCTCTGAGGAGCACAGTCATTGAGCTAGACCAAGAGGGGTAGTTAGCCCTGTAAGGAGAGGAACACTGGATAGGTTGGAGAGAGGCATGTTTTTGATAGGGTTCTAGAAAAAGTAGAGCAACAGTCAGTTGACGTGCTTCCACAAGTTATGAACTCAGATTGTAACAACAAAGTTGGAAACCTGTGACAAGTGTGTTCAGTGTTGATCACATATAATTATCCATCCATTTTCCATCCACTGATCCGATCATTCCAATTTGGACTCAGTCACTTAAGTTGATTGGAACACAAATAGGGTAGCTGAATGCCAAGAATATACATTCAGTCAACATTCAGATGTGCTTTCAAGCAGCACAATCAAACAGTATCCCCTCAGCATGTGAAGAACTTAAGGCAAGCCGCAGGTAGGTAATGTGTATGTACAATTATTCTACAAAGGCCAAGAACCCAATGATCGTTTGCAGTTTGCCAGCAGATGCACATGAATGCTTTATGGCTATTATAGCGGTGACCCCAAGTCTACCTGGCAGGGAACAAAACTCAAAAGGGAATGCCATCACAGCAAAGCCCTTAAACAGTTTGTTCGATCATTGGGTGCCTATGTAAATACATGTGTGTGTCAGTGTGCAAAGTCATGTATATTTTTAAACAATGCAGGAATGGATAAGGATGGAAACGAGTCCAGGTCCTAACAGGTGACCTGCAGATTTGACCCGTGGGAATACCTGTCTGACCCGGATCCGCCGGATCCAGGTACCCGTTCCCACAGGTCACATTTTATAAATTAATCCTGACCTGCAGGTACCTGTCAATCATATTCCGAGTTCTTATGTAAGTAAAACTCGGCATTTCTAGAGAGGGATTTTAGGGCATTTTTCACCTAACTTCTAACTTTGCGAATCTCCATTAGGAATTTTTGTGATGGTATCAAATAAATTGTATTATATTTTGATGTATTGTAATTTACCCTATTTTGTAATGCCTCACATGTGACATGTCATTTTTAGATCAAAAACCAAATTACAATGTGAATTCAACAAAGGTCAAAGCGACAAGGAAGCCTAACTGGATGGATGGCCACATATGCAAAGTAGTTAAGGCTGAATGGCATTTACTTGGGAATTGTCATTCCAAAATTGAAGATTTCAGAAGTTTTATAGGAGCGGATTGTTGCCAGTTGAGGTAGAATCATTCCTAGGTGATTTAAACTAGAGATGTCCACGAGTCCGGATCCAAGTATACTTGGATCCGGCGCGCAAGTACCTGTGGCCCAAAAGCCTTGACTTGTGACCTGCGGAAGATCCGTGGGAAATGGATCTTTGACTTGCAGGTAATTTACCTGCGAGTTCGCAAGTACCTGCAGTTATTTGTGTATTTATGCCAAAGAGTGTACTAATAAAGCACTTACCTGTTTTATGATACATACCATTTATAAAAACATTGTACTGTAACTGTCTACTATTATTTCATACTTAGTTATGAAGTAAATATGTACTGACACAAAAGTTTTACATTGTAGACAGCTCACAGCAATTGGGCGCTTAAATTAGCGCCAAACGTTGTGAGCTGTCTACAACCTCAAACATATGTGCCAGTACTTGATGAGTACTATGATACTAAGATAGGGCTCATGGACAATCTGCTCACATCACGTGTGTGCAAAACAATTAATAGCGCCTTGCAAACTTTGTTTTTGCAAAAACTGCCACCGCAGAGCTTTAGAGAGGACTTTTACCAACAAGTTGTTGCGAGCAGATTTCTGGAATTCGCATGTTTGAGACCGCTATTAATTTTTTGAGATGGACATTGACACGTGACGTGAGCGGATCGTCCATGAGCCCTACCTTACGAATTACTGTAAGTTTTGAGTGTTAACTGACAAATATTGTTGCTTGCATTGTAAATTTTAAGCACTAAATAACAAATGTATGGGTTTAGATTGCTTGTACAAGTCATAAAAATACCTGCAAGTCAGCTGAAATTCTCCAAAGTCTGACCTGTGACCTGTGCCGGACCCATAGGAAACGGATCCTGGGATCCACGGGTCACATACTTGCAGGTTTTCCCACGGATCTTACCTGCGAGTACCTGTAAAGACCTGGACTTGTGGACATCTCTATTTTAAACTAATGATTCTGGCAGCCTTGGTGAGTATTGGCACCCAGCCATCCATTGTTGTTACGCCAAACTGATTAAGCACACCTTAGCACAGTGTGGTAAGCTGTAAGGGTGCAAGGGTACACTCATTCTTACTATTAGTGATGTGCCGGTTAGGGCTCTGAGCCGGGCCTGGCCTGGCTGGAGCCGTTTCTAGGCTCAGGAGGGCTCAGGGCGCGGGTCAGATTTTTGAAGGCCCTGAGCTGGCAGCTGGGGCCGGGCTTGAGGCGCTTATTTATGCGGATAAAATTTGGCTTCCAAGTTTTTTTCAGCTGAAAAAAGAAGAGAAAAACAGGGAGAAGGGAAGAGATTATATACCTTTTGTTGCAACTTTTTCTGAGTTTTCTTGGCTCAATTTGATGTATTGGTGGTATACACAGTATTTTGCCTCAGTCTGTTTTGGTATTCAAGGTGATTTTTACGTTCCGAGTACCTGACTACTAAAACAGCAGGTATCTCCGGATGGAGTCAGGACTCAGGCAATTAAAATCAAGATGACAAAGTGCTGAGTGTGCCGGCTCTCTATGAAAGCTCGAGAGCAACTCGAGAGTCATGAGAATCATTATAATCTTTCCACTGGCACTAGTTACCAACTATGGGGTAGTATATTTATATTAGATTTTGGCACATCCCATTGAGCAAGAAGCAAAGTAATTCTGACATTGTTCTCTCCCAGCTGTAGTACTTGCAAAAGTCATGATTTCCTTGTCCTTTGCATGACCGGGTGGCAAATTCTCAGCTCCTTGGAAGAGGGCTGAGAGAAACATATATGTCAGTGGCATCCACAGTGACCAAGAGGCATGTCATGCAGATAACACTACTAGCTACAGCACTCTCAGAGCCAATGGCAAGCATATAGCACAGATAGGCAATGATACTCTCAAAGATAGCAAACACTTTTTAAAAATTTGAGCTAGTATACTTTCAGAATGGGTATGTGTATATTGACAATGTTAAACAGTGGTATATGCACTTCGAGTGCATCCGTGTGCCACAGATGTGCGGTGAAATCATATATATCAGTCCAATCCCAAGTCAACACCAAAAATTGAGCAAAGAAGACCGGAGCTGGCTTTCGAAATCTTTAACATGTCCACAACCCATTGAGCCATATTCCCCTCTCTATTCTTGCTTTGCAAGTTGATATAAGCAAAGATAATCAAAGAAAGACTTAGCATAAATAAAACTGCAGAGAAAAGCAAGAAGCACAACACAACTATGCAAGTGTTGGAAGCAGCATCCGAATCAGCAAAACGTGGGTGAGCTGGAGCTGTTGTCAGGCACCATACAGCCGTTTCCAGCGGCTCCCAGCGGCCCCCAGCGGCGTTCCGGCACTGTACATGCACATTTTTGTTGAAACTAGATTACCGCTTATGAGTCGTATCTAATCAGTAATGTGAGTCGACTAGATGCACTTGCTATACGATTGATGAACTGTCAATATATGCTATGTTGAAACTCACCCTCAAACACTAGACTCAGCCTCTACGCAGGTTCGTATAGATGTAGTCAATTATGCCATTCGCTATTAGTCTTATGATACATAGCTTGTACGCTGCCTTGCAGTACCTATGAACAATACCTATAGAATTACCATATGGACTCCATCTTCTAGGGTACATTATGCACATGTATATGCACTATGTTTAGCAGTACAACTCAAGTAGACTCATACATTGTTATAGGGTTTATTATATTCTGTAGTATAAATACTGTAGATATTTTCTGTTGCATTAGCAATTGGACCCTGGTTACATCATTCTAGTACTAAGACTAACCGCTTCAGTACAACATGAATGTGGGCCAGTTGAGTGACTAACAATCCTCATAGTGATATATGGCTTAACATCCATACTCTAACCATCGGCACTATAGCTCAGCTGGTTAGAGCACCAGTCTAGAGTACTGTGTGGTCGCTGGTTCAATCCCAGCTAGTGTCAACATTTATTTCCCTCCTGTTTCAAGGTCACTTGATTTGGGACAAGGTACTCCTTGATCCTGGTCACCTGATTTCTCTAACATTTTCCTGTAACAATAACCAAGAATCCTACTATTTGTCTGGACACTTGTTCTGCTCTCAACAAGCACTCTCTACAACTCCTGTAACACCCTTACACTCTCAGGTGAGTATGCTGTCGACCTTGTGTTGACTGACCGCTGTTTCTACAGTTTTCTGATCTGAGTCCTGCCCAGCTGGCAACCTAGCCTTGGTCATTGTAAGATGTAATAAATCTGTAAACCAATTTACAACTGGTTGGAGATCAGTTCTCCCAGCTCAATTTGACTTTTATTCATTGAAGTTTGTGTATTTTATATCAACAAGTTGTAAAAGTGCAAAGACAAGTGTCAATACTGAATTGTTTAAGCTAACCTGAGTCAGTTCTAAATCTGTACCTTGAGCCTGAGCAGGCCCGCAGCCGGGCTCAGGATTTTACTAGGCCCTGGCCCTCATGAGCGAGGCTCCAGCCAGCACAACACTACTAATTGCTTATGTGGATGAGGATCAATCCTCATCCATGTAAGGAATTTGATAAACTCTATGGGTTGCAATTATCGCTGAGGCCACATGATTAAATTGCTTATGTGGATGAGGATCAATCCTAAGCAATTTAATAAACTCTATGGGCGGCAATTATTGCCGTGGACACATGATCAAATTGCTTACGTCTATTCACCGTTTCCGGGTCTGATGTAAAAATTCACAATAGGATTGACCATGTGCTGCCATACAGCCTCGTATGCAGAGTACACAAGCATAAGAGACCCGTGACTACGTCACAGAAACGCATACAATTCTGATTTCTAACATAACTTGAACAGTCAGGTATGGTCACTGGTCAGTTTTTAGATTCAGCAAATGGATTCAGTTACTGGAGACAAAAGTTAATCACTTTTTGGAGGTGATTTGCTTTGTACTGAACTGTGGTTTGCTCCAAATCAGGCCTGAATCCTGCCTGAATCACACATGAATCACACATACCTGAATCACTTGAATTCCACCTCATATGTACTTGATGGTCGGTCATAGTTATTGCCGTTTTCAAAAGTCTGCGGAAAACGTCGAAATTATTTTACGGGCGCTTATTCGTTTCCCACAAGTTTCGCCTTCTTCCATACCACAACAATCTCTTCGAGCCACCGCCTATAACAGACAAACCACAAGAGGACTTTTATACAGTGTCTTTATAAGCTTGTAGCTCTTATCCAGCCATTTTTGCACCATTTTCTTTGCTCTGGGCCTGTCAACGAGTCGTTCAACAACACATTGAGCATCTATGATACAGAACCATGACAACTTGAAAATTTGTGCTAGAACTGTGACTGAGGCTTGTTCTTTAGCCCGCAATATCAAACCAGGGATTAGTGGTATAACCGAGGATAGCTACTGGTGTATCGTGCATGTATCTTCCTTCAATGATTGACCTGGTGCTAATGAACATTCTAAGTGGCTATCGTTGTGTTTCTCTTCCATACAATCTGTACCTTGCGAATTACCTCAAATAGCCTTGATGTTCCGCTCTCAAGTTGTTCCAACCTCTCGAAACAATGTGTCAAGTTTTTGTCCTGTATCCACGGATGTCTACATCATCATTGCCTATTGCTAGATTCTCCGAAACTTGTAGTCTGATCTGATTGTTATATATGTACTGCTAGTACCTGCAATCCACTATCTAGGCCTAAATGAGGTTGTCATCGTCATGTCCCCTTGTACACAGTCCAAGGTCTCAACCTGTTTCGACTCCCAACTCTTACACAGATTGACACAATCTTGATCCTCCATCTATTCAGCTTTGAACTTGTACAATTCATATGATATCCTGACTTCAGAGGCAATAAAACAGAGGCAGCGTTGGGATCTTATGTACCTTCCAATGCAAATGTAAAAGATGTTTGTTTCGGGCACACCAAAAGTTGTCAAGATTTCATGGGTTACTTATATACATTTAAAGAAGATACGTGCCAACTTTAGAAGAGATTGGGAAAGATTTGAGCTCAGCGAAAGGTCAGAAGCAAAAGACGACCTGAGTATATGAAAAAAAAAATTCGACATTTTCCGCAGACTTTTGAAAACGGCAATAAATCATGATTTTGAGGCAATTCTTGCCACTTGGGTGAATTCAAGTGATTCTGACTCTTTCTGTGAACTGCAAGAAATTTATCAGTACTTATTGTGCATCAAGATATTGTGCTAACCGTACCTCTGGCCCTGGGCCTGTAATAGTGTCAGCAAGAGCAAGGCCATTAGGCACAGTCAGACCTTCAAATTCAGGTATTGATTCGAAAGTTGATTCAGCAGTTGATTCAAAATTCAAGAATCAGGCTGAATCCTGATGCAACTTTTACAGCCCACTTTAGAGCCTTGATTCATTGAGTTGATTCTTCTGTTTGCTGTAGTACAGTTATTTATGTATCTAATGAAATTATTCTTATATAAATGTTGATTGTTGAAATCGTGAATCAACTCCTGTAGTTAGTTTACTGGATTCATGATTCAGATATTTTGAAACCCACTTTTGAATCAAGACCTGAATCTCAAGCTCGGACTGCACCTATTTAGGTAAATCCAGGTGCGATTCAGTAAATGGATTCAGCTACTGGATTGCAACCTGAATTGCAGACAAAAGTGAATTGCCTTGGTGAAGCACCTGCTGGAGGTGTTTCACCTCATAGTGAATCACATACCTGAATCACTCGGTGAATCATAGGTATTTGATGGTCAGTCAAATTTAAATCGTGATTCTGAAGCGATTCTGGTCCTCTGAATCGCTCCTGAATCGCTTGGTGAATCCAAGACAATTCTGAGAACTGACCATACCTATTTATCACCAGCAGGAGGAACAATTCTCTTGCAGATACTTATACTGGTTATGGATATGTCACTTCCAGCTGGATAAAGTGCCCCCACTGGTGAAAGTCCTGATAAGTACTCTGCCTGATTTAATGCCTGATTTTCATGTCTCTCATTAGTAGAGCTTTGGAAGTGGTTTCTGGTTATGGACTCCTTTAACATTCTTAGAGAGGCAGATCTAACATTATTGAAAAAAAGAAATTAAAGCATCAATTTCAGTGTGTATATTGAGAACAGACATAGAGGTGCACTGGGCACTGGGCAGTAGAAAGTAAGTAGTAGTGTAGTGGTAAGTAAGAGAAAGGGAAAGGACAAACAACGCTGAATGCTCAACGGCGACACTCTTATCTGGAAATGCGCCGTCACGGTCCGGAAATCAAGATGTGCCATAACGACGGCAAAAGCGGCGTTTGCACTCTGAGCCGCAGTGCAGCTGGAGAGCTTAGTAATAATGACAAAATCAAATTAGACGCCGAAACCATGATTTAAAAGTATAGGATGCTCCCTTACCAATATCCTTGGCCTCCTTGTGTATATACACATGAAGAGCCTCCAGAATGAGCAGGCATCCCTCCCCCAGTAAACTTGCTTACTGTCAAGCCTGTAGTGATAGGGTGTTTCTGGCAGAAAGAGAGAACAGAATTATTCAGAGTGCTTCATCAGCAAAACGTGGGTGAACTGGAGCCGTTGTCAGGCACCATACAGCCGATTCCAGCGGCTCCCAGCGCTGGACAGTGCCGGAAAGTGCCAGAAAGCGGCTTCCCGTGCATACACGTTTTGCTGATGTTTTGCTTCTGACAGAACTTGAATGTTGCTTGCATGAGCTTAAATTACATTTGAACAGATGAAGAAAGAGACCTTCTGCTTATTGTTGTTTGAAATTTAGTCTTGTTTAGTTTAAGTACAAAGAGAACCCCCACTGAACAATCTTTGATTACCCCAGAGCTCAAATGTCTGATTTTGTGTTTGTGTTAGTGTTGTTTAGCCTTCTGCCCACATACCCACAGATAGACCATCACTGTTATGGTATACACACTGTCTTGTAATTAGGACCAGGAATATATTTGGATACAAAGTGTATCATCCAAAGTAATCTAACTACTCCCTATCGCTCCTGATAGTATGGTGGGGTATGGTTTCTTGATGGAATATCCACTGGAAGTGTTGATATCACCAGATATCAGTACTGTACTAATCAGTTTATTTGTCAGGTCAACCTGTGACTGGGGAAGATTTTTTGTCAATCAAGGTCAAATTTAGCACTTTTCCTCGTGTTTTCAAGGGGAAAAAAATTATTTTGTGACCAATGAAAATGGAATTTCGTTGGTACGCGAAGCGACCTATTACCTCTGTGACAATTTGTCATTTTCGAGGTCCCTGTGACCCGTTGTTGTAGTGCTAGCTGCCCTAGCGGTAGCTAGTACTCCACTTCTTACATTTACTATTACTTTACTTTGATGTTCACTTATGCACTAGCTTACACTTTACCACTTCATCGCTCACTGTTAAATCATTCTTTACTTTGTCTCACTTTCCTTACTTACTATTACTTACTATCTACTTGTTTCCTACTACATTTTCTCCATCCCCTAGCTATTCTTTATACTTATACATCCTGTTTCACTATGCTAGTGATGATCTTTTCCCTTCTTTAGGTTAGGATATTATCACACATACATGACATCCCCAGCACTGTGCCCGATATTCCAATGTTATACGGTCCACACCAGTCTCTTCACGATCTTCTTACGCCGCATCACTATCCCGACAATTAAATGAGTTCAAATCGTTAATTTGATCGGACTGCCGATATGCCGGGTATTCGTCCCTCCCACTTCCCTTACATCGTTCGAGCCACCCGCACTCCCTCTTCCCAGGATTGTATTTCAAGGATGCGTTACACCTACTCTTGCGCACTACGGGAAGTAAAAAATTAATTTGATTGTCTGAGACAATCATTTTTTGAAAAAACAATCATTTAGATGTTTTTTTGCCAAACACTCATTTTGATTGTCTTGAGCAAGCAATTATTTAGAGTGCTCAAAATTAAGACAATCATTTGGATTGCCTTGAGAAAACCATCATTTTGAGTACCCAATTAAGACAATCATTTAGATTGCCTACCATTGAGGACAATCATTTGGATTGCCTTGAGCTAACTATCTTTTAAAGTGTTCAAAATTAAGACAATCATTCAGAGTGCCTACTACTGCAGACAATCATTTGGAGTGTAACAGTTCTGCAAAACAATCATTTTGACTGATGTCAGGCCAGAGGCCAGAGCAATGGTAATTTAGTATTTAATTTTCACAAAAAATAGAATCAACACTCAGCTGTAGTACAAGACCATTGTTACATTCTAATTTCTACAATTTCATCATCCCTGGTACATACATGACCCACTACAGCAGCCACTGCCTCAAGCCTCTGACAATGCTTAGTGTTGTGAATATGCACTGGAACAGGGACTGAAGTAAGCTATGAGGCTGGAGGGCCCAGACTCAAGAAGATACTAGATTGGGGAACTGTAGGTAGTGGCCTCAGAATGTCAACTCCATCTTTTCTGCCTAATATGCCCTTCAATGGTGATAGGCTTGTCCGATTTTTTGTATAAAACACTGTCCCAGGAAGAGCCCCGATCTTTAGGAGTCAGCCCCACATCAAAATGGGGCCGATTATGTCGGACCAAGGAATTTCTTAATTAGTTCAAAAAGCTTGCTGCAGGCGGCACCACACAGTGGGCCTGGGAGCGAGCATTATGTCCAGGGCTCCGGCGGCCAACGCCGCCAAATATCCAATCAAGAAGTACCTACATTTGGTTACTTACAGCCAAAATATTCCAGAAAAACGCCCGCTGCAGTGGGAGCGTCAGGTCCTGGTTGTCGCAACGCCGCCACCACCACCACCTGGCATCAGGAAAAGCCATTTTTGCCTAGGTGACCCCAGAGTGGCCTAAAGCAAACTAGGTGACCTATGAATCCTATGGCATCCTAGCAATTTGGGCTCGTCCCTTGCCAGTCAAGGCTCTTGAGGATTCCCTAGGCAATCCTAGGCAAACCCAGGGCAAGCCTAGGTTTGCCCAGGTTTACCCAGGTGCACCCAGTGCCAATCATGTCTGGGCATGGCCATTCCTGTCCAGAGCCTTGGAGGGGCTAATCTCCTACTATTTGCAGCTGGGGCTGGAGGGGTTGTATCCTTCTTCATCAGGAAAAGTCGTTTTTGCCTAGGTGACCCCAGAGTGGCCTAAAGCAAACTAGGTGACCTATGAATCCTATGGCATCCTAGCCCAGGTGTTCACCTGGGAAAACCTGGGCAAACTCTGGCTTGCCCTGGGTTTGCCTAGGATACCTAGGGAATCCTCAAGAGCCTTGACTGGCAAGGGACGAGCCCAAATTCCTAGGATGCCATAGGATTCATAGGTCACCTAGTTTGCTTTAGGCCACTCTGGGGTCACCTAGGCAAAAACGGCTTTTCCTGATGTTTCCCTTCCACCATGGGGGATACTGGTCTTCCTTACCTCCGCCCTTCCTAAAGCAGTCTTCTGCTAGGTGACCCTCTCTCAAACAGTTTGAGTTAGTAACTTCTTTCCGTTTCCATTCCCTTTTGCTCCTGATCCACCAACAGCCACCGCAAGTTGATGTTCAAGATGCTCTATCCTATTCTGGAGAGCAATGTTGGCTTGCAATAGTCTATCACCTGACACGGCAGCATCAGGTCTAGTCTCTGTATGTGAATATTGAAAAACAATCTGCTGGATTACTGAGACCGACATAGGGTAAGTAGTTGGGTTTGCTGTGTTATTCTGTATGATGGTATCAAAGGATAAGGTTGGAAAGGCCTGTAGGTCGGAAAGGGCTGTAGGATGACATCCTTCAAGATTGTATCTGAGACATTGTTTCCACCCTAATTGCCTCCCTTCTCAACTCTCGAATGTCTTGAAGAATGTGTCTATGGGCTCATGGTCACGGAAAATGTGGTTCCTGAGGCGACGGTTAGAGAGGATCTTCATTCTCTCATCTGTCTTTCCAAACTCATTCTTCAGGGCCTCAAAGACTTCATGCGCGTTCATCTTTGTCAACGGAAGGGACAAAAGACGGCAAGTCCAAGACGTATGCCTCGATCATACCTCTTGCCCTATCATTCCGAAACGTCCATTCATCTCGAGACGGATTGGTGGAATATACCGGAGTAGGAGGAACGTGCAGCGGCAGCGTTAGGAGGCTGTCGGATAGGGGGAATGTGATAGTACCATCCACATATCTGATTAATCCCTGCCCTTTAGCGAAATCATGATTTTTCTTTCAATCGGCGTTACTGGCCTCAATCATTTAGTTTTGTATGATCGGCCCACCAGCCCAGGGCTGACTGGAGTCTGGGGCTCTTCCTGGCTCTGACCAATAAAGAGAATGGGAAACTCACAACCATTTACCTAGCAACAGCTTGTACTTTCAGACCCTGATTTCTCTTCTGAAGGACTATCCTCCAGCATATGCTATATTCATCATGTTATGTCAATGCTCCCATGCCACTCCATGGCCATGCAAACACGCCTAGAAACCCTCTAACGAGCCCCAATATCCAACCACTCCATTTTTGCAGGACCAGTACCCTTCTCACAATACCATTTCAAAAATGAGAACAGGCTTATCCTTGATCCCGCATCCATTGCTTTGCAGTGCTTGCTCATCTCCCTACTCCTCTACCCAGCAGCAACTCCCTTATCTGCCTCTTATATTCCAGTTCACAATCCTCTTTGCCATACTGTTCATGTAGCATACTCATCACAACTCAGGCCTTCAGATGACTAAGGAGGTTGCAACTTGCTGCTGGGTAGAGGGGTAGGGAGATGAGCAAGCACTGAAAACCGATGGATGCGGGGATCAAGGATAAGCCTGTGCTCCTTTTTGAAATGGGGTATTGTGAGAAGAGAGTGGACCTGCAAAAATGACTGAATCTGTCCACTAATCTTTCCACTACTCCAACTTTGCACTACGGGAAGAAAGGGAAGCAATGATTAGATAGTAAGTACTTCAGAACTTGTTTAATCTCCAATCAAAACAAGTTCTGCAATTATAGTCAGATAAAATTGATATGTTGTGGACAAATAACGCGTATTGCAAGCTACCTGTGGAACTTAGCAAGTTAGCGCACTTGGGAACGGCATGGTTCATTTTTTTGATTTTCGCCCTCCCGGATCTCAATTGCTGTCACGCGTTGATTGTATTGAATATTATCTACCTCTCCTTCCTCATTGGCGCAAGTTGTTTGCATAGGGACCAGCAGGCAAAGCCATTAGGCTGAGACTGGGTACACAGAGCACCTTTGGACGTGAGAAAGTGTTCACCCGCTGGGCATGTGGGCACTTTTGGCGACCATCTGCTGCTGCTGAGGACCGAGCACCAGCAAGGGTCTGGGAGAAGTTGGAGCGAGTACGGCCCCCTTTGTTTTTTATCGTGCTCTGCAGTGGTACTAGGTAGGGCCAGGAGGGGTGCTACTATTCTTTCTAAGACTTTCTTGATGCTCCAGCCCTTAATGCTGACGGTGTTGTGAATTATTAATATAAGAGGCCTGGCCCACTGCAGTTGAAGTATTTGCATAATGGCCAAATTCTGGATCACGCATCAGGTTGATTCTTTGGGGATGTTCCTTCCAGATACTCACTGTGAATTTCAATCTTTATATCTACAAATTTGGGCACCCCCAGTTGTTGGTGCAGTGCCATACAGCCTAGGCGATGGTGAGTTCCTACTATGTACTAATTTTGTATGCCTGTGATTGCTGCTTAGAGTATGTACTGATATTTCCTTATACACTATATGACAGTGGCATCTGCATCTGGAACTTGTACAAGTACTTGTGAAACAATAAGTACTACCCTCAGAAGCGTGCTTGGAGTACAATCAACTCGTGTTGAATATTTACCTGTCAAACAATAAGTACTAGCTACTTGAATATGCGATACATAAATAAAATGACTTACCTCAGAAGTGTACTTGGATACAATCAACTGAGGGACTTAACATCACAATATCTGAACAAGCATAAGTAAGTAGCACAAAATGCCAAGTGTATATAGGCGCAATGAGTTCGTTGTTGGCGTTTCTGAGCTAGTTGCTCTCCTAGGTCCTTACCGTCTGGTGTCTTCTTTGCGTCGGAAATCCACCGGAGGGTATGGATCCTGAGGTAGGCAGTTTGACATCT